>CM056718.1:38913616-39185189 GCA_029844215.1 Przewalskia tangutica
TTGTCTTCCAAGTATTGTTGTAATGCCCAAATACCTTAGCCTTGCAGACTTGTAGTATTCCAAAGATACTCTATACGTAGAGCCCGGAATACTACCTTTGTCCCTTTGGTCTCAAACCGAAACCCTAAGGAAATCTTCACTGCTTGATCAAGTATTTAGGTAGTTTGGTTGTAACTTCTGGCGTTGTTGGAGCACCGAGTCGAGCTAAACGTCGCAAGGATCGACATTTAACTTGATAATTTTGGGCATTTCGAGGTAAATATTCTCGTCCTCATTTGTAATTGGAAATTACACGCTGTCGAATATATAGTCAAGTATACTATATATAGAACTAAGCTTAAGATCGCGCAATGTCTTTGACTTAAGCCCGCACAAAGAAAAGAATCGAATCATTTACATAGGATCGTATTGCAAAGAGACTTGTGTAAGACATCGAGTAGAATTGTACACGCCCTGTTAGACGGTAAACCCCCGTTGGCTTGCAGCCTACTCGATAGAGAGAGATTTACGCTGGCGTGGCGTGCCGTCAATTTTCTCAGAGAAACGGAACTTTGTGTTTTGAAGTTAATAGACGCCAGGACCTTTTTGTGAAAGTACTAAGAGTAGCGATTCTACTCGGCGAGTGGAAAGCGCTAGCAAGCGTTGTAGTTACTGAGCTTTTTGCTTATCATCGATACTCGTCGCGAGGTACGTGAACCTCTTCCTATCCTTCGAGCATGATGTTTTGTAAACTATGTAGTACTTGTGACGCATACGTGCTAAATGAGTTGGTTGGTTTAAAATAAAGAGACTTAACTTATTTGTTTTAAATGGACGTTTGTGTGAAACCTCATTCATGAGTAATGAGTACTTGGTTTTTAAAGGATAATGTTTTACCGATTTCGAATCGAACGTATCGGCGCACCACCGCAGCGCTAATAAAGGAAAATGTATCAATAATGACGTGTCAATTAAAACCAAGAGAAACCTCCATCCGCATAAGCTAAGACGACAAAATGATATTACATTTTCTAGATCACGGTCCGTAATAAGATCGTTATAAACAAGAATAAACTACTCAATGATATGACATATGTTACTCAATTGTTCTAAAAAGGAATCAAGTGATTAAGTTTGGGAACTATGAAACCATTTGAAAATGAGTTTCGAGTAATCAAACTAGGCAAACCGAACTTAGGAAAAGAATGTCATACTTGATTTTGAAAAGGAAGCGGTTGGTCATTCTAATACTACTGCATCGTGACTTTTATAAAAGTAATGGATCTCTTTTAAAAGAACTTAACGTGATGTAGTACTTGGGGTTAAAAACCCGACTTGGCATAAAATGAAAGTACTTTGAGTCAAGGTGAACTTGCCATGCTTGTTGTTGTGAAACTTGCCTACGCTTGTTGTCATGGAAACTTGCCTATGCCGTGATGATAGCCTTTATTGTACAAGCGCTGTTTCGTGTTACCGCCTCTCGATGGAGGGTCGGCTGACCGTCGAGAACTTACTGGACGGCCACGTGACGAGAAATTCCACGCACGCCTCGCTGATAGTATTATTGTTGTTAATCGCTGACATACCGACATCGACGCGAGCGCACGCATGCTTCCCATTTTGGTTAAGGTCTCGTGGTTAATCGCTTGATATATCGGCACGATGCGTAGCGCACGCGTATGTTTCATTTTGATTATCGCCAGGATTTCTTTCGACATACCGACACGACGCGTAGCGCACGTATGCGCCCATTTGGAATGCTGTCCTATTGTTTCTTCGACATACCGACACGATGCGTAGCGCACGCATGCGCCCATTTGGAAAGTTGTCTTATTGTTTCCTTCGACATACCGACACGACGTAGCGCACGGTATGCTTCCATTTGGATTGCTGTTTGTTGTTATCATATCATCGATCACGGCAGCCGGCAAGGTATTCCACGCACGATTGATGTTGCTGGCGCGAGACCGACTTGATATAATCATATATGTGGGCGGTCAGAGTTTGGCTATCATACATGTCTCCCGCTTGTATAGATCGTTATGATTTCATTTACAAAGATTGCATACGCCACATACTGCACTGCCAGATCGACTCTCCTTCGGGGATGCTCATGCCGCAGTAAAGGTACATCGGCCGTGATCCTCGCCTAGGATCACGCCAACAGACGCAAGCCCGCTTCTCCGAGGCTTATCTTTTGCATGCGGTTCCCGAGTCAGGTTCTGTACATATCTGTGGTACGGCGGCCCCGTCCCGCCATAGTCATCAGATATCTTGTAGGTCTCAGAGTACTGCTAAGGTGGTTGTAAAAGGATTAAACTGCTCGTGTTTTATATAGATACTAAGGCAACTGCTTTGGTTCGCCTATTCATTTATTATATCTCTTGTTAAATGACTCATGTTTTATGTTCCATTGATTTTCTCGATGATGTATCACTAGGTGCCCGGTAAGGCACCGCCACGCCCGATTTTCGGGCGTGACATAGTGGTATCGAGCGCTTAGTCCTCTAAAGTGTCTACGCACCGTGTCTAGTAGTCTGACATTATCGTGTGTGCACCACATCTATAATCGTGAGGCTATAAGACATTTAGGATTGGTTTCCATTTCTTCTCATTCCGAGATCGCGCCTTAGAGTCAGAGCCATGAGTCGACTCCTCCGACGATCTCGCTTTACCGCTATGCCCCGCAAGGCAACCAGAGCCCAGATGGCAAGGCAGCCGAGGAGCCGCTAGCGAGATACAGAGGAGTTCGAGGCGCAGCCCTGGCCAAGATGTGCAGCTTCCGACGGCGAAGTTTCGCGACGCCAAAGACCAAAGAGAGTTTAGAGCCGCAGCAGCCGCCGAGACTACATGCTCGAGCCTCCACCCCACACCGAGCAGAGACGGGTCAAGGAGATGGCTCGCTATCGCCGTGGTCAGGCTGATATGAGGATAGGCCGACGCAGCAGCCCAGAGCACCAGCCGTTCACCCCCGAGCAGATAGTTTGAGGCTACGGACTTTCCGAAGTCAGAGCCCGCCAGAGTTTTACGTCGAGGCTCGAGGATGATCCGCAGGAGTTCATCCCAGCTACATGGGCGATCACGCGCGTGATCAAGGTTTCAGAGACCGAGTTCAGGACTTGGTTCGTGACGGCCGCGTGATACCGCCGCCGATTGGTTTGATTCGGGAGCTTTCCGGGAGAGCATGCACCTCCAAAGATGGGATGAGTTTTCGGGCTTTCTCACGCAGCTTCTTGCCTCCGCAGACGGCGAGGGCACGGCCGGCTGATTTTTGTTATCGAGACAGAGAGGCGACCGTCAGGAGTACAATGTCGAAGTTCGATTCTTCGCTCGAGCATGTCCTCGCGCTAGTCAGAGCATGGAGGATAGGTGCATCGCCACGCCACCGCTAGATGATTATATGGCCGAAGTCTTGTGCGGTGTTTTCTTCACCGCACGACATTGCCCGCACGCAGCTCACGCACCAGACGCGAGGCACGGAGGGGTCGACGAACGACCGGATCAGCAGAAGAGGCCGTGACTACAGGTCCTTGCGGCTTTCGAGGCGGACCGCCAAAGAAGAAAGAAGTTATATACCCCCACCAAGACAGAGTGGTCCTCCACCGCCTTCGTGAGCGTGTCGTGGCTCCAAGGGTTCAGATTTTCGCAGAGCAGGGTGTTAACCACCGGCCACCTCTACCTCGCTGTGACCACTGCGTAGACTCCATTCGGAGAGTGTCGCTAAATTGGGAGTTTGTTTTACGCGACAGCAGGCCATTTTTCGAGGAACTGTCCGACTGGGAAGCGCGGATGTTACGACTCACCTTCAGATTTGGGTCGTTCATCACCTTCATACCTGCTACACTGGCAGTATGTGCCTACGACAGAGCGGAGCAGAGCTTCTGTATATCCTTAACCTCTAGAGTTTTGCATGTCGTTATGATGATCTCATTATTATGTGCTATGTACGAATAGCGCCAGGTTAATTTTGAGTTAGAAAACACGGTTAGTTGTGAGGATAAGTACGGGGTACGGTAAGTGTGAACCCTGACTATGTCACGATTAAGACCTTAGAGGTAAGGTCGCCTTGTGTAAAAGATTCGCTTTATATTTGACCTTTATCAGAGTGCGAGTATACGTGGATTTTATTTGTGTGATAAGTCCATGGGTAGTGTGCGAGATGGAAGTGGTAGCTTTCATGATTTGAATGGGTAAGATTGTTCCGTGCCTGTGGAACAAGCGTCGGGCGATCGGGTCGGGCCGATGGTCGCCGCGTCGACCCAGAGTCTTGCCAGCGGGTCAGGGCCCGGTGGTCCCGCCATGGTAGGGTCACGAGGATGCTAGGCCCAAGTTTGTATGACCATCGATGAGTTTGTGACGTGTTCGACTGCATCGCTCGCGAACGCCGAATGGCCTGCGGTATTACTGGCTAGTAAGATGACCAAGCTCGAGGTGGTGACTCCAAGGTTTTGGGAACTGGCGACGAATGGAGTGTGGTACGATACTAGAAGAATTCAAGTGTTCGGAAGCGGCACGCACGAAAGCGGCGAGGAAAACGGTGTTATTTCGTGGCCAAGACGTGGCGCTGGCAATTTTGTTGCAAGATGCTTCTTCGATATCCGCTCGAGAAGGAACATTCGGGACGAATGTTTCGGGCGAGGGGAGAATGTTATACCCCGTAGTTCCTGTGGTATGATGCGAGGACGACGCACGTGAATACGGCGTAAAGATCGGAAAGGAAGAAAGAGGTGATTTTTCCACTAAAAGTTTCCGCTTTTAAGGAAAAAGGTTCGTTAACGGGAATTGATTCCGTGATTTGGTATTTGGACTTCATAGATTATATTAGAATTTTGAGATTTTATTTTCTGAATGGTCACGCCGGGCCCACTGAGAAATTTACTGGCTTAGGGCCCGCTTGTTTTTGAGATTTCCGATTTTGGATATTTTCTAAGACGAAATATTCTGCGAATCGGGGCGACACGTGTCACCCCACGTGGCACCCTTGGCCGATTTTACCTTTCAGGCACAACACCCATTGAGTCGTTGACTAAACGCTTACGTAGCTTCATGGGCGGAAAATTCCGCTATGTCGCTTTTGTATTTTTATGATTTTTCCGAGCGACGAACATTTTGGACCAACGAGAGGGCGGGCACTTGGCACCCTCTCATCAGCGGACTCGGCGCTAATTAGGCCGAACGGACGGGCAAGTTGTGGTAGATATTTGTGTAGATATTTGGCAGGGATTTCAGGAGTAGGGTTAGGTGCACTTGGCTTGATCTTCGCCTTACACTTGCCTTGCACATGGCTTGATCTTGGCCATTGGTTGGCTTTTGGTTTTGCTATAAATACCCTCGTCAAGACTTCATTCATCCAAAATGTTCCAAGTCTTGCTATCCTTCCCTCTCCTCTTGTTTGACTCTCGCCCAAGAGCCCTCCCTAGTAAAGGCCCTTGGCCGAGAAACCCTCCCCTTGAGTGGCCTCACGCCGCAGGTTCCTCCTCCTAGTGGTGTAGCCGAGCCTACCCCCTTGGCAGAAAGTTGTCTTCCAAGTATCTGTAATGCCCAAATACCTTAGCCTTGTACCTTGTAGTATTCCAAAGATACCTCTATACGTAGAGTCTTAAATACTACCTTTGTCCCTTTGGTCTCAAACCGAAACCCTAAGGAAATCTTCACTGCTTGATCAAGTATTTAGGTGCTGGTTAGAACTTCTAGGTTGTTTGGAGCACCTTGAGTCGAGCTAAACGCTAAGGATCGACATTTAACTTGGATAATTTTGGGCTTGTCGAGGTAAATATTCTTGTCCTCTATTTGTAATTGGAAATTAGACGCTGAATATATAGTCAAGATACTATATATGTAACTAAGCTTAAGATCGCGCAATGTCTTTGACTTAAGCCCGTTAATAAAGAAAAGAATCGAATCAGATTTACATAGGATCAGACAAAGAGACTTGTGTAGTATTATCGAGTAGAATTGTACACGCCCTGTTAGACGTAAACCCCCGGTCTTGGTAGCCTACTGATAGAGGAGGAGATTTACGCTGCCATAGTGTGGAGGTCACGAATTTTCTCAGAGAGAAATGGAACTTTGTGTTTTAAAGTTAATAGACGCCAGGACCTTTTTAGGTGAAAGTACTAAGAGTAGCGATTCTACTGAGGAGCCGAAAGGGCTAGCAAGGCGTTGTAGTTACTGAGCTTTTTGCTTATCATCGATACTGCCGCGAGGTATGTGAACCTCTTCCTATCCTTCGAGCATGATGTTTTGTAAACTATGTAGTACAGACGCATACGTATAAATGAGTTGGTTGGTTTAAAATATAGGTGTTATAATAGCTTTACGGGAAGTTAGTTATAACGACCTTATGTAAGTGAAAATGGTTTATCGATGTTAGAAGTTAAGAGACTTGATCTTATAAGATAAGAGACTTAACTTATTTGTTTTAAATGTGGATGTTTGTGAAACCTCATTCGTGAGTAATGAGTACTTGGTTTTTAAAGCGGATAATGTTTTACCGATTTCGAATCGAATGCATCGGCTGCACCACCGCAGCTGCTAATAAAGGAAATGTATTGAATAATGATGTCAATTAAAACCAAGAAACCTCCATCCGCATGTGCTAAGACGAGACAAAATGATATTACATTTTCTAGATCATGGTCATTAATAAGATCGTTATAAACAAGAATAAACTACTCACGATATGACATATGTTACTCAATTGTTCTAAAAGGAATCAAGTGATTAAGTTTGGGAACTACGAAACCATTTGAAAACGGTGTTTCGAGTAATCAAACTAGGCAACCGGAACTTAGAAAAGAATGTCATACTTGATTTTGAAAAGGCTGGGTTGGTCATTCTAATACTACGTATCGTGACTTTTATAAAAGTAATGGATCTCTTTAAAAGAACTTAACGATGTAGTACTTTGGGGTTAAAAACCCGACTTTGGCATAAAACGAAGTACTTTGAGTCAGGTGAAACTTGCCTATGCTTGTTGTCGGAAACTTGCCTATGCTTGTTGTCGGAAACTTTCCTATGCTTGTGATGATAGCCTTTATTGTACATGTCAGGTTTCGTGTTACCGCTCTCGATGTAGGTCGTTGATCGTCGAGAACTTACTGACGCGCTTACAGCTGACGAGAAATTCCACGCACGCTCGCTGATAGTATTATTGTTGTTAATCGCTGACATACCGACACGACGCATGCGTAGCGCACGCATGCTTCCATTTTGGTTAAGGTCTTGTGGTTAATCGCTTTGGATATATCGGACACGACGCGTAGCGCACGCATGTTTCCATTTTGATTATCGCCAGGATTTCGACATATCGACATCGATGCGTAGCGCACGCATGCGCCCATTTGGAATGTTGTCCTATTGTTTCTTTGACATATCGACACGACGCGTAGCGCACGTATGCGCCCATTTGGAAAGTTGTCTTATTGTTTCCTTTCGACATACCGACACGACGCGTAGCGCACGTATGCTTCCATTTGATTGCCGCCTTTTGTTATCATATCATCGATCACGGCATGGCGAAGGTATTCCACGCATGATTGATGCCGCGGGCGAGACCGACTTGATATAATCATATATGCGCGTGTCGTAGTTTGCTATCATACATGTCTTCTCGCTTGTATAGATCGTTATGATTTCATTTACAAAGATTGCATAGCCACATACTGTACCTGCAGATCGACTCTTCGGGCCGCGTCACGCCGCAGTAAAGGTACATCGGCCGTGGATCCTCGCCTAGGATCACGCTCAACAGACGCAAGCTCCGCTTTCTCCGAGGCTTATCTTTTGCATGTGTTCTCGAGTCAGAGGTTCTGCACATTCGTGGTAGCGGGCCCCGTCCCGCCATAGTCATCAGATATCTTGAGGTCCGTAGATCACAAGCGTGGTTGTAAAAGGATTAAACTGCTCGTGTTTTATATAGATACTAAGGCAAATCGCTTTTGGCTGGCCTATTCATTTATTATATCTCTGTTAAATGACTCATGTTTTATGCTCCGCTGATTTTCTCTCGATGATGTATCACTAGGGTGCCCTGGTAAGGCACTACCACGCCCGATTTTCTGGGTGTGACATTATTCCTATACTTCTACAAAGATGTATTCTCTAGTTACAAAAGAAGGATAAGATTATTTACCTCAGAAGCCCAATAATATCCTAGATAAAAGTCGCCCCGAGCAAGGTTTAGCTCCTAATTTGTACGCCTGATAGCTCCAAGAACCCTTAGAAGTTCCCAACAACTTCTACTAAGATACTATAAGTGAATCTGCTAGGTATTTGGAAGACAACTTTTCTACCAAGGGAGGGTAGTGTTTCGGCTAGGGCTTCTTTTATGGGGGTATTCGCCATGGCCTTCACATGTGGAGCGAGGCTTGACGAAAGCTTTAAGAGAGGGAGGGATTTTTCAAGACTTAGAGAATGATTTGTGGATGAAGAACTCTTCATCGTAAGCGGTATTTATAGGTCAAGCAAAGGCCAACCAATGGCCAAGATGATGCCAAGTGCAAGGCAAGTGTAAGGTCAAGATTTGGGAAAGTGTCCTTATCCATCTACTACACAAAATATCCTACCAACTCCTCGACTTGCGGCAAAGGCACAAAAACGTACAAACCTTGCCCACTTTGTTGCCCAACGAGGGTGACAAGGTCACCTCCCGTTGGTCCAAAATGTTTCGCCTCTCAAAAATCCGCAAAAATAATAAATGACATAGCCTAATTTACCCTACGCGAGTTTAGTAAAACGCTTCATTTAAAAACGATTCTTTAGCGAGTCAGGCACAAACTTTTTCGTCCAAGGTCTTTACTTAGGCTAACTTTTGTACGCATAACCCTCACGCATATACCTGAAATACGGTATAACACGGCGTGGTAAAATGGTCATCGACCATCACAAGATAAGTCTTCAAAGCTTCGAGTTTATTGACTAGTCAACTTGTCCACTTGGCCAATTAATTAATTACTCTCATCCTAGCCACTCAAGTGTTGAAATCTAAGTCATCCATCAGATTATATATACACAACTAGTGCAAGACTAGCTCTTTAACACTTAGAAAAAATTACACATTCTTGTGCTTCACTTAGAGCTCTCGCTGACAACATTCCCACACAAAAATTTTGTAGTTTTGATCCATTATTCACAAGACTTTAACCCAAGGTCCCTAAGGGTATTGTAAGGATATCTCAATAGAAAGATTTCGAAAACTGCTTAACGTTAGTCGCAAGGCTAAAACCCAAGGCATTTTCATAGGTTTTGTTTAGAAATGGAAGAGAAGTTGGTCATGAGCTTCTAAAGGCTTCAAATAATGGATTGGAGCATAAATGAAAGGAGCTAAGAATTTTTAAGGAGCGACATTGAATCTTGGAAATTATAAGGGCTTGTAAAGGTAAAATTCTGCTTTAGTAATTAAGATTACTTATTGTTGTAGCTATGGATATTAGCAAGTATGAGATATATATTATGAAGTTGATAAGTGTTATGGATATTGGAACCCTAATCCAAAACTAGTATGTTTAGCCTTGAGATTTCAATTCAATTGGATTATTAGTTTAATCGTCACATGTTATATAAAGAAGGAATTATAATTGTTAAGTTGTTTATGACTATATAACATGTTATGCCTAAGAAGTTGGATTGAAAAAGAATTAGAAAAGGACTTTGTGTTGTTGTATATGTTTAGCCAAGAATGTCTTTAAATATGGAACTAGTTTCAGACAATTTGCTATGAATTTTACACGCCCCGTTAAGGCGTGTAATCCCCTTTGGTTAGCTGGAATTGTTGGGCCTTAAATGTATGCGTTTGGTTATTGAATCTTGGTCTTGAAAATGTGGAAAAGTATGAAGAAACAAAGGAAGTGTCGTTCGATTTTCCGTGAGAATTTAGTGACTTTGCACTTAGAATATTCTACGCTCAAGCTAAAGGTTAATGGACGACATGGCCATTATAGGTTGAAGTATTAAGTATAGCGATTCTACTTGAAGGATGGAATATCTATCAAGGTTGAAGTACTTTGGAGCATTTTGCTATTTGTCGATAATCGTCATGGCGATGTGAACCTCTTCCTTCTTTTGACATGATTCTATGTATGGAATATACACGTAGTACTATTTCATGATTCCTTCTACTCTTAGAAGTTAAGAGGTATGTATGTTGATGTTACACCCGTAGTTTCGAGTATGTATACGAGGACGCATTTATGAGAATACGACGTAAAAATCGGAAAGCAAGAAAAGACGTGATTTTTCGACTTAAAAGTTTCCTGATTTTTGTGAAGGAAAAAGTTCGTTAACGGGAATTGATTCCCGATTTGGTATTCGACTTTTTGGAATATTTGAGAATTATGGAATTTTATTTCCGACTGGTCACGCCAGGCCCACGAGGAAATTTACTGCTTAGGGCCCACTTTATTTTCGGATTTTTGGCATTACGGATATTTTTCTAAGACGAATATTTTGACGAGCAGTGGGGCGACACGTGTCACCCCTCGAGGCCATGCGGGCCGATTGTCGCGAGTGTCGACGCTTCAGCGGACAAGGCCCATTTTTGTGGCGCCACTTGTCCCATTGTTACGGTGGACAAACGGTTGGCCAACTACCCACACACATGTACCCCATCCTCACCATACACTTGCTTTAATCCTAGCCATTGATTTTCCTATAAATACCCTTTTGTGCAAGACTAATTCTTCATCCACGCTGAGAAATTCCAAGGCAAAAATACTCCTCCTCTAGTTGTGCCCCTCCCTCCTCAGGTAGCTCGTCCAAACCTCCCCGCTTGTGTAGAAAATACTTCAAGTATTGTCAGATTATCCCAAAATACCTTAGCCTAGTATTTCTAGTAGTATTCCAAGTTATTTCAATACTAAGAGTCTTAAAATACTACTTTATTCCAATAATGCAAAACGAAGCCCTAGAAAATCTTCATGTATGGATGGAGTGTTAAGAGAAGTTGTTTAGAAACTTCTAAGGGTTGGAGCGGGTTGGAGCGTAAGGAAGTGGAGCTAAACGTTGCTCAGATCGACTTATAAATTTGGATAATTTTGGGTTTATCGAGGTAATGATCTTTACCCCGCTTATCAGAATTCGAGATTACATGTCAGTAGTAGTTAATAATCGAGTATAAGAGATATTGGAAGAATAATTATAAAGAATTGAATCAGATTTACATTGACCGTATTTACGTAGACTTGTAGTATTATCGGAGTAGAATTGTACACGCCCTGCTAGACGGTAACACCCTAGAATTGCTGGCTTGCAGCAGCCTCGATAGGAGGAGATTTATGCGGTCATGTGGGGAGGTGTCCGAATTTTCCGTAGAATAAGGAACCTTGTACTTAGAATTATTCTACGA
The DNA here is from genome assembly GCA_029844215.1 of Przewalskia tangutica. Classification (NCBI taxonomy): domain Eukaryota; kingdom Viridiplantae; phylum Streptophyta; class Magnoliopsida; order Solanales; family Solanaceae; genus Przewalskia; species Przewalskia tangutica. Next base: position 38,924,940 of record CM056718.1, read on the forward strand.
AGAGATCTAGAGGTCGATAGACGCTGCGGCCTTTATAGTCAAGACTACGAGCAGCGATTCTACTGGGCGTGGAAAAGGCGAGCAAGGTTAGAGTACTTTGGAGCGCTTTTGCTAATTGTCGATAATCGCCGCGAGGTATGTGAACCTCTTCCTATCCTTTCTAGCATGATATTTGTGAAATATATTTAGCGCGTAGACGACGCTGTTTAAAGGAAGTTGATTTTCCTTTTGTGTCCCGACTTGATTCCATAGTTAATGACTTGTTATGAAATATTAAGGACTTGAATTATGTTAAAAGTTGTAAAACCTCACCATGAGTAATGGGTGTGTGGTCTTTAAAGAATAAAGTTATCTTGATTTAAAATAAGAATGGTTTTATCATTGGATTTAAAATGATAACTTGACTTATAAACAACTTGATTTTGGGAAAGGAGAAGTAACTCGATAGGTTACTTGTTTTTAAAAGAGTAAGACACTTGGTTTAAAAGTATATTGCTACTTGACTTTTAAATGAAAAGTGCCTTTGTTTTAAAAGAAGGTATGGAAATTGTTTTGGTTTTACTTTGATGTCTTTTGACTTGAGTTTTAAATAATAAGAATCTTGAAGTATTTCAAAAGAGTTATTAACCATTTTTGAAAGAAAAGAAATACTGTTTCAAAAGCTTAAGTGTTATACTAGCTTTATGGGAAGTTAGGTATAACGACTTAAGGAAGATAGTAGGAACGTTTACTTATTTGTTTACGAAAGTCTTGTATTGATTTCCGGAAAGTGTAGTAAGATGGTTTGTTAAGTAAACATGTTAGGATGCTACGTGTGTTGTCTTGTGACGTTTGTGCGGGTTTCTTGTTGTGCTTATGTTGTTTAACGATAAGTCGTTATGTTAGTATTGTACCACTCACCTCGACATGTTATACGGGGTTGTCGCCTCGACGCGGCGGATGCCTCACGCGGGTCCACGGGACCTATGCGGAGCTACGAGAGTTCCGTGTTAGTGCGGGAATACCTCACGCGGCCTACGTGGCCACGCGACCACGAGAGTCCGTGATGATGCCGAGGAGTAGCTACCGACGCGGAATACCTCACGCGCCTGTGGCCTACGCGAGTCAGCGCGAAGTTCCACGACGGACGCGCATATCGATACCGAGGGCGAGCCGCCACTGATTACGTGGCGCGCCTAGAAAGACCTCGTTATACGCTTTATAGCATTGTTGGTACTGTGGGTTTTAGTAGTCGGCTATGCCTTCGTACTTACCCCGTACGGTTTTATTATGACACAGGTGGGACCTGGTGTTCATATGTATTCCTTGGTGCTTGTTATACCCCGTATTTCCAAGAGTATGTACGTAAGGACGTACGTAGAAAATTTGAACTTGAGAATTAGGCTTGGCCGAATTAACTTTGTTCACAACACCCTTGCTAGAGTTTGCCGACTAAACGCTTTCACTTTCGTAGGGAATTTCCGCTATGTCTTTTTAATTTTTACGGATTTTTCCGAGAGACGAAACATTTTGGACCAACAAGAGGCGACACTTGTCACCCTCTCATTGGTTAGGCTTCAGCGCAGGTGGCCAAAGTGTGGTTAAATTGGTCAAGGGTTGGTAGGATATTTTGTGTGTAGTTGGTTGTGGTGCACTGCAAGATCTCGCCCTACACTTGCCTTGCACTTGGCAAGATCTTGGCCATTGGTTGGCCTTGGCTTGTCCTATAAATACCTCTCCCTTTGAAGACTTCTTCATCCAAATAAATTCCTAAGTCTAAAATTCCTCCCTCCTCACAGATAGTTCTCGCCCTCCCTCAGAGGCCTTAGCCGAGAGTTCCCTCGCCGAGAGTTCCCAGTGGCAGCTCGAGGTATACACCCCCTCTTGTGGTGCTAGCCGTGGGTACCCCCAGCCTAGTTGTTTCGTGATAAATACCCCCTCTTGGTAGAAATACTCTCAAAAGTATTGTTATAATGCCCAAATTACCTTAGCCGATACCTTGTAGTATTCTAAGGTTATACCTTTACAAAAGCCCGTAAATACTATTATACTTCCCTTCACTACAAAACCGAAACCCTAAGGAAAATCTCCATAGTTAGTCGGAGTAATAAGTAGAAGTTGGTTAGAACTTCTATGGTTGTTTGGAGCGGGCCTGAGCACTGAGCAGAGCTAAACCTTGCTCGTGATCGACATTATAACTGATAATTATGGGCTTATCGAGGTAAATATTTTGTCCTCTATTGTAATTGGAAATTACATGATTGTTAGACTATATAGTTGAAGTATACTATATATGTAATCAACGCTGTTATCGGCAATGTCTTTTGACTTAAGCCCAATAATAAGAAACCTTTTCGAAGAAGAGTACCGAATCGTATTTACATAGTGACAGAGACTTGTGTAGCTTTTCCGCGAGGTAGAATTGTGCACGTCCCGATTAAACGATAACCCCTCCCGGTTGGCTTGGCAGCCCCGATAGAGAGGAGATTTACGCCATGGCGGGGAGGTGTCGCCAATTTTCGTAGAATGTTCTACGGCGGATCTAAATGTTAATGAGCGCCTGGGCCTTATAGGTCAAGTACTACGTGTGGCGCGATCTACTTGGCTTAAAGGAGTAGCCGACACTGGAAGTACTTGGAGCATTTTGCTATTAGTCGATACTCGCCGCGAGGTACGCGAACCTCTTCCTATCTCTTCAGCATGATACGTGTGAACTATGTAGTACCAGACGATACGTACAAATGTATTTGATTGGTTTAAAACATAAAGTGTTATAACGGCTTTATGGGAAGTTGGTTATACCAAATTTATGTTGGTAAGAAAATACTTGTGGTTTTTAAAAGGTAACTGATTTGAACTATAACTGGCTTGTTATGTGATAATAAAGAACTTGAGGTATTTCAAAAGATTTTTGAATCATTTCGAAAGAAGAAGTAATACTTGGTTTTTGAAAACTTAAGAGTTATACTAGCTTTATGGGAAGTTAGGTAATAACGCTTAAGAATGTTTTAATCGATTTCGAGATCGAATGTATCGACAAACCATCGCAGTTGTTAATAAAAGGAAATGTTTTGACAGATTAAGTATTATTAAAACCAAGAGAAACTTCCATCCGCATGTGGCTAAGATGAGACAAAATGATATTTCCTAGATCATGGTCATTGTAATAAGATTGTTATAAACAAGAATATCCTACTCACATATAAGGCTTATGTTTCCCAGATTGTTTAAAGAAGAATTATATTCTTAAATGAATAAGACTATGAACTACGAAACCTTTCTAAAAAGGCAAACTTGAACATTGGAAACTAGGCAAACTTGAACATTTGAAATTAGGCAAACTCGACGCTTGGATAATAATGTTGTTACTGATTTTACAAAGATAAGTGTTTTGATTCACTTCAAAAGATAATCACTCTATTTTCATATACTACTGTATTGTGTGACTTTTGTGAAAGTAACGCACCTTTTAAAAAGTTAATGTATGAAGTACTTTGGGGATAGAAACCCAACATGTTGACATATAGTAGAAGGTACCTTGTGTGTATAACTCGATTGTATTGGTTTGTGATAGCCTTGTAATACTTTCTTGTTGATTTGATAAGTAAGCATGTTAGGATGCTACGCGTGTTAGTATCTTGTGATTATTGTAAGGGTCACTCTTGTTGTGCTTACGCTGTCAAACGTTAAGCCCGCTGTATCAAGTATTGTATCACATACCCCTTGACTTATTATACCGAGGGCTTGCCACCCGACGCGTGTCTATACGGCCTATGCAGCCTTGTGACTACGCGGAGCGCAGAGCTCCGTGGATTGATCATTCCGGTGTTTAGCCCGACGCGGGATTCCCTATGCGGTCCGCTGAGACTATGCGGTCTTTGAGACTATGCGGGCCGCGGAGCCCAGCGGATACCGAGGGTTAGTCGCCTTCGACGCGGTATACCTCAGCGGTCGGGGACCATGATTCGAGGAATACCTCACGCGGTCCGCGGGTGACCTACGCGAGTCGCGAGAGTTCCAGGATAGACGCCGCATTGATATCATGCGCGAGCGGCGCCGCCTTCGATTACGTGCGGTCTAGAAAGACCTCGGATACGCCAGGTATTTTTGGCATCGCTGGTCTTAGTAGTCGGCTATGCCTTCGCATTTGCCCCGCACGGTTTTATTGTGATAACTTGAGGCGCGAGTCCCCGACTTGACATACGATCGCTTAATTATTGTGAAATGTAGTTCGTTATCATACATGTCTCCCGCTTTATATAGACTACTATGATTTCATTTACTGATTTATTTCCGCCATACTGTACTTGCCAGATCGACTCTCTTCTGGGGCGCTCATGCCGCAGTAAAGGTACACCCGCCGATCCTCGCCTTAGGGTCACAGCTCGGCGTTTGGGAAAGCTCCGCTTCTCGAGGCTTATCTCGTATAGTCCCCCCGTTGTAGGTATTTACATTCGCGGTACGGCGGGCCCCCGCCATCATTGTCGTATCATTTCTTGCAGGTCCGTAGTAATCGCGCATGGGAAGGGTTGTAAAAGGATTAAACTGCTCATTTGTGAGTTGTTATTTATATATGCCGAAAGGCAAGTTTTCCTCGACATCGCTGTACTTCATTTGTTTCATGATGTTTTATGTTCCGACACTGATGTTGTATCACTAGGGTGCCCGGTAAGGCACTACCACGGACCAGATTCGGTCGTGACAAAAGTGGTATCGTGAGCGCTTAATCCTGAAAGTGTCTACAGACCGTATCCAGAGAGTTCGATTATCGCTGTGCACCACACCAATAATCGTGAGGCTATAGGATATTTAGGATTGGTTTCTATTTCTTCTCACTCGAGATCGTGCCTTAGAGCCGTGTTGTAAGTCGACCTCTAACGCATTTCTTTCCTTACCGCTATGCCCGCGCAGGCAACCCGCCCAGAGGGCAAGGCGGCGAGTCGCGAGTAGTACAGAGGGTTACGCGCACGTGCCCATTATCACCTTGGGTGGTGCTTCATTCGGGAGTTCTCGACGCCACTAGCCCCAAAGAGTTTAGCACGCGGCAGCCTCCTACCGCGCCATGATATTTGAACCTTCGCCCACGACCGAACAGAATATAGATTTCAAGGAGGCGACTGCATTACTAACTGGATTTGACTACGAGAGTATACCGATGCATCGCGAGTCTTGATGAATATCAACGAAGGTTGTGCAAGAGTAATTCTTCATGGCTTCATGGCACGGCCCAGACGCGCTTATGCGCAGCAGCCGAAAACGTAGAGATCGACGCGTTAACGGGCGAAGCAGAGGCCGAGCAGCAAGGTCCTTTAGTAACTTTTGAGGTAGTCGCCACCAGGGATTAGATTATGCACATCCACCAAAGCAATGAGGTCCTCCACGAATTTCGTGGACGCTCGGGTACGCAGGAGTCGGGTCGAGCTCCGCATCTTCCGGCTCATTACAGCGATGACGCCATCCCGGGAATGTCGTTTTTAGTCGGGTACTTGTCGCACGGCGACCGCCGTGGTCTGATGTCGAAAGAGTGTCCTTGTTGGAGGACTTAGCCTTCGTGATCGACGGGTAGTCGCCACCTTCCTTAGCTACGCGCCTCACTGGCAGTTTGATTAGAACGACTTAAAGGAGCGGAGCAAAGAGATGTGTTTATCCTTAACCTCTAGAGAGTAGACGTGATAAGGTGAGTATACCTTAAGTGCTATGTTCGATAGCGAGATTAGTTGTGATTAGAAATTACGGTGGGTTAACCGAGCAAGATTTGGGGATAGAGAAAGTGAGCCTAGAAAGTGTTATACGCAGAGACCTTGAGGTAAGGCCATCTCGAGTAAAAGATGATTGCTTATGTTTGACCTTTATAGGAGTGCATAGTGCACGTGAGTTATGTTTCAGGATAAGTCCCGAGTAGTGTGGAATGAAAGAGGGTAGTCGAGCTAAGAAGACCGCCAGGTTTTCGTGAACGTGATTAGCGAGTTTTCCTTCGAGCTAGCGCTATGCGCCGGGCCGGCCTGCCGAGGCCACGCCGCGGGTCAACCCGCATGTTTGGTGGTGGGGTCGGTTTGTAGTGGTCCCGCCTTGTGGTAGGGTCACGAGGTGTTAGGCCCGTGTTTAGTTAACCAACAGACGAGTTCGTGGACGATTCGACCAAAGAGTCGGGCGAGGTCACCGCCTTGTTTCTAGCAAATACCGCTTACTCGCAGCGCTGATTAACTGGAAGGTTGTGAGGCTGCACGGGTGCCTATCGTTATACCCCGTATTTTCAGAGTATGACGTGAGGACGACGAAAATTTGAGCCTTAAGTTAGGCAAGTTTCAAATTTGTACACAACACCCGACAGAGTCGTTGACGTAAACGCTTCATTACTTTTGTTGGGAAAATTCGCTATGTCATTTATAATTTTTATGATTTTTCCAGAGACGAACATCATGGATTAACGGAGGGTGACATGTGTCACCTCACATTGGAACAAATGGGCGCAACGGTGGACGAAAAAGAGGGCTTTAGTTGGTAGGATATTTTTCGCGCAAGTTGTGTGGTAGATGGATAAGGTACACATGGTGGAAATCTAACCCTACACTTGCACCACACTTGTCTTCATCTTGGCCATTGGTTGGCCATGGCTTGACCTATAAATACCCCTAAGCTTCAAGAGTTCTTCATCCAAAAATGTGCCTAAGTCTTGAAATCTCCTCCCTCTCCTTGTAGAGTCGTCCGCCACACCCCTCCCCTTCGGAAGGCCCCTTGGCCGAAAGTATCCCCTCCTAGTGGTGCTAGCCGGGGTACCCCTAGCCTAGTTGTTTTCAGATAATACCCCCTTTGTGGTATAGAAATACTCCTAGTATTGTTATAATGTCCAAAATACTTTAGCCCAAATACCTTGTTGTACTTTCCAAGGTTATACTTATACGAAGCCCGGAAAATACTATTATACTTTCCTTTAGCCACTAAATGAAACCCTAAGGAAAAATCTTCACCCGTAGTCAGTATTAAGTGAAGTTGTGTAGACACTTCTAATGGTTTCTCGAGCGCTGGAGCGCACTGAGTAGAGCTAAACCTTGTTCAGAACCACATATAAACTCTGATAATTTTGGGCTTATCGAGGTAAACATTCTTGACTCTTTGTAATTAGAAATTACATGTTGTAGGAATATATAGTCAAGTATACTATATATAGAATCAACATTATAATTGTGCGCAATGTCTTTTGACTTAAGCTCGACAATACTTACGCAATGTCTTCGCGACTTAAGCCCAATTTAAATAAGAGAATCGAATCAGAATTACATAGGATCAGACATAAGAGACTTGTGTAGCATTGCCGTAGTAGAATTGTACACGCCCGGTCAGACGTGTTAACCCCTCGGTTGGCTTGCAGCCTACGATAGAGAGAGATTTACGCTGTCATGTGGGGAGGTGTCGAATTTTCTCGTAATATTCTACGCCGATCTAAAGGTATTAATAGGCGCCAGGGCCTCTATAGGTCAGAGTACTACGCGTGGAGCGATCCACTGGCTTAGGAGTAGCCGCGCTTGAGGTACTTCGAGCGCTTTGCTATTAGTCGACAATCGCCGCGAGGTACGCGGACCTCTTCCTATCTCTTCTAGCATGATACGTGTGAACTATGTAGTACGGTAGACGCATACGTGCTAAATGTATTTGATTGATTTAAAACATAAAGTGTTATAACGCTTTACGGGAAGTTGGTTATAATAGCTTTACGTGGATAAGCACATACTTTGTGGTTTTTAAAAGGTAAATCGATTTGAATAATAACCGCTTGATATGTGTTAATAAAGAACTTCAAGCATTTCAAAAGATCTATGAATCGCTTTGAAAGAATGAGTATTACTGGTTTTGAAAGCTTAAGAGTTATACTAGCTTTACGGAAGTTAGGTATAACGCTTAAGAATGTTATACCGATTTCTAAATCGAACGTGTATCGACAAACCATCGCAGTCGCTAATAAAAGGAAAATGTATTGACTAAAGAAGTATTATTAAAACCAAGAGAAACCTCCATCCGCATAAGCTAAGATGAGACAAAATGATATTACATTTCCTAGATCACGGTCGCTTAATAAGATTGATTATAAACAAAGAATACCTACTCACTTATAAGACATAGGTTTCTCAAAACGCTTAAAGCGAGAATTATGTTTTAAAGGATTTAAAACTATGAACTACTAAACCTTTTTCTAAAATGAGAAACTCGAGCATTCAAATTAGGCAACTCAACGCTTGGAAAATAAGGTTGTCACTTGATTTTACAAAGGAAAGCATTTTGGTTTACTTAACAACGTTAGTCACTCAAATTTTATACTACGTATCGTGACCTTTGTAAAAGAAATGGATCTTAAAAGGAATTTAACTGGACGTAGTACTTTAAGGTTAAAATCCGACTTTGATATAAAATGAAAGTACCTTGAGTCGTGTGTAACTTGCTTATACTTGTTGTTATGAAACTTGACCATGTTACGCGTGATAGCCTTGCTGTAAGCATCGCGGTTCTACTCGACTACCGGTCATCCGAATGTATATCACTTGACACGGCTCATCCGGAATGTATTTCACTCGACCACGGCTCATCCGAACGTGTTTCACTTGCTTACCGGCTCATCCGAATGTATTTCACTTGAGGACCTGGTTCATCCGGAATGTATTTCACTCGAGGACCGGTTCATCCGGAATGTATTTCACTGACTACGGCTCATCCGAATGTATTCCACTTCGACTACCGGTTCACGGGACGAACCGAACGATTCCACCCTTTTCTATATCGGGTCCATAAGACGGGCCGAGACCGTTATACGATCACATGATTTGTACCTAGATCACGGCAAGTGGCAGGAGTTCCACGCACGAGGATGACTTTTGTGGCGCGAGTCCCCGACTTGACATGATCGCTTCTATGTCAGGAATCGTAGTTTGCTATCATACATGTCTCCCGCTTTATATAGACTATTATGATTTCATTTACGATTTTTGCGCCACATACTTGGTACCGTTGCCAGATCGACTCCTTCTGGGCCGCTCACGCCGCAGTAAAAGGTACATCGGCCGCCGATCCCCGCTTAGATCACCTTTCAAAGATTGAAAGCTCCGTTTCGAGGCTTATCTTTGCATGTTACCCGAGTCAGACGCTATACATTCGTGGTACGGCGGCCCCGTCCCGCCATAGTTGTTGTAAATCTTAGAGGTCCGTGAGTAATCGCCAGTGTGGTTTGTAAAAGGTTAACTGCTCGGTTTTTATGTATATACCGGGCGCAAATCGCTTTGGTTGGCCTGCTTACTTATTATATCTCTTGTTTCATGACTCGTGTTTTATTTTTCCGCCGTTTTCTCTCGACGTCAGATCACCAGGTGCCCGGTAGGCACTACCACGCCCGGATTCGGTCGTGACAAAAGTGGTATCGTGAGCGCTTAGTCTCTGAAAGTGTCTACGCATCGTGTTCAGTAGTAGTCTTGATTATCGCGTGTCAGGCACCACATCTATAATCGTGAGGTCGCAGGACATTTAGGATTGGTTTCATCCTTCCCATTCTCGAGATCGTGCCTTAGAGCCGTGGATAAATCGACCCTCCGACATATTCCTTTCCTTTACCGCTATGCCTCCGTAAGGCAACCTGTGCCCAGTGGGCAAGGCAATGAGGAGTCAAGTGAGATACAGAGGAGTACGAGGCGCAGCCCTGGCCAAGACTGAGACAAGATTCGACGGCGGGTTTCGCGACGCCGCCAAAGACCAAAGAGAGTTTAGAGCCGCAGCATGGTCGCCGAGACTACAAGACTGAGCCTCCACCCCACACCGAGCCGATGAGACGGGTACAAGGAGATGGCCCGCCATCGCCGTGGTCGTGGCCGATACGAGGATAGCCGACGCAGCAGCCCAAATTCCAAAGAGCACCCGTAGTACACCCCCGAAAGCGCATACTGAGGCTACGTGACTTCCCGAGTCAGAGCCTCCGGTTCTATGGATCGAGAGCCGAGGACGACCGTGAGTTTATCCGACAGCCACAATCGATCATGAGAGTGATCGAGCCTCGCAGGCGTAGTCGGTGGTATTGGTTCGCATCACCGCGCGATATCGCAGCTTGACCGTTTGATTCGCGAGTCGTCCCGGAAGAGCATGCACTTCCAAAGAGCTGGGACGAAGTTCTCGAGGGCATTTCTTGCACATTTCTTGCCTCCACAGACGGCGAGGGCTCGCCGGCGATTTTTGACGCTGAGGCAGACGCGACGGTTAGAGAGTACAATGTGGAGTTCGACTCATTAGCTCAGATGTTCCCGCCAGAGTAGCGATACGGAGGACGTAGTACACCGCCACGCCACCGGCCGACGACATTACTTGGCAGAGGCTTGTACGTGTAGTTTCTTCACCGCACGGACATTGCCCGCATGCAAGCTCATGCACCAGATGCGAGGCACGAGAGGTCGACTAATGACCGAGATCGCCAGGCAGGCCGTAACAGCAGGTCCTTTGGTAACTTTCGAGGCGACCGCCTCAAGAAGTTAGCCTAGTTATGCACTCCACCAAGACAGAGTGGTCCCCGCCTTGGACGCTCAGGTATTCGAGCTGGTCGAGCTCCGTGGCTTCCGTTCATGTGTATACGCGAGTGCTAGCCAACGGATTCACGTCTCCTCGCCAGGTACGATGTGGCAAACATCATCCCGGAATGTCGCTTTTTATCGTGCTTGTTTCACTCGCGCCGCTGTGGCCATGTGGACGAGAGATCAGGCTTATAGAGAGGTACCGCAGCTGGCGCAGCCTTACGGACAAGGGCGTGTTCATCGCTTTCATAGCATGCTCGCAGGCGCACTTATGATTAGAGCGAGCGGTAGCTTCGTGCATATCCTTAACCATCTAGAGTTTTGTTTGTTATGATAATGTGTTAAGTGTTATGTTCGGATAGCTTGGTGCTAAAATGTGATTTAGAAACATGCTTAGTGAAAGTGGTAAGCCCGGGGTGAGAAAATGATGAACCTTAGAATATTACAATGAGACCTTAGATGTAGCGCCGCCTCGAGTACAAGATTTTGCGAGTGATCCTTGTCGAGTGCATTTTATGCCTAGAATGTATCAGGTGATAAGTCCTGGTTGGGTAAATGAAAGTGGTAGCTTATGATGTGTTTTAGCAAGATTGTTCCGGTCGGCGAGCAAGAGTCGGGCGCGATATGGTCGGGTCAGCCATGTTGCGGGCCAACCCGCGCCCCGCTTCGGCGAAAGGTCACTCAGCGGTCCCGCCAGTGGCGTGGTCACGCGGTGCTAGGCCCAAGTTTAGATGACCATCTTATGAGTTCGTGGATACGCTCGACCGAATCAGTTCGTGAAGGCCGAGAGTGGCCTTAGAGGAAATCGAGGTTAGTAAGATGACCAAGTTCGAGGTAGTGACTCGGGTTGGAAACGGCGTTGGATCGGCGTGGTGCGTATCGGGAAGGGTTCGAGTGTTCGAACAGGTACGACGAGGTAGGGAGAAGTGAACGAGTGTGATCGCTTTTGTGATAACAGAGGTGATTCCTCGGACTCGGGATTTCGATTTTGTGCATTTGTTATTTCATGGCCAGCGTGGCATGATTGTTTTCAGACGATAGCGCTGAAGACTATATCGCGCATGTTTGTGTTGAGATTGAGAAGGAACATTCGACGAATGTTTCTGGGGGAAGAATGTTATACCCTATTTTCGCAGTATGTACGCGAGGACGCACGAGAAAATTTGAGCCTTAAGTTAGGCAAGTTTCAAATTTGTACACAACACCCGACAGAGTCGTTCGACTAAACGCTTTCCACAGCTTTTGTTGGGAAAATTCCGCTATGTCATTTATAATTTTTATGATTTTTCCGAGAGACGAACATCGCGACCAACGGAGGGTGACACGTGTCACCCTCACATTGGAACAAATGGGCAGCAATGGTTGACGAAAAAGAGGGCTTTAGTTGGTATGATATTTTTGTGCAAGTTGTGTGGTAGATGGATAAGGTACACATGGTGGAAATCTAACCCTACACTTTCACCACACTTGTCTTCATCTTGGCCATTGGTTGGCCATGGCTTGACCTATAAATACCCCCTAAGCTCAAGAGTTCTTCATCCAAAACGTGCCTAAGTCTTGAAATCTCCTCCCTATCCTTGTAGTAGTCGTCCGCCACACCCTCCCCTTCGAGAAGGCCCCTGGCCGAAAGTATCCCCTCCTAGTGGTGCTAGCCGGGTACCCCCTAGCCTAGTTGTTTTCAGATAATACCCCCTTCAGGTATAGAAATACTCTCCTAGTATTGTTATAATGTCCAAAATACTTTAGCCCAAATACCTTGTTGTACTTTCCAAGGTTATACTTATACGGCCCTAAAATACTATTATACTTTCCTTTAGCCACTAAACGAAACCCTAAGGAAAATCTTCACCCGTAGTCAAGTATTAAGTAGAAGTTGTGTAGACACTTCTAAGGGTTTCTTGAGCGCTTTGGAGCGCACTGAGTAGGAGCTAAACCTTGTTCAGAAATCCACATATAAACTCTGATAATTTTGGGCTTATCGAGGTAAACATTCTCGACCTTCTCTGTAATTAGAAATTACATGTCAGAGGAATATATAGTCAAGTATACTATATATAGAACTGAACATTATAATTGTGCGGCAATGTCTTTGACTTAAGCTCGACAATACTTACAGAATGTCTCGCGACTTAAGCCCGAATTTAAATAAGAGAACCGAATCAGAATTACATAGATCAGACATAAGAGACTTGTGTAGCATTGCCGTAGTAGAATTGTACACGCCCGGCCAGACGTGTTAACCCCTCGTTGGCTTGGTAGCCTACCGATAGAGAGAGATTTACGCCGCTGTTGGGGAGTCGCGAATTTTCTCGTAATATTCTACGCCGATCTAAAGGTATTAATAGCGCCAGGGCCTCTATAGGTCAGAGTACTACGTGGAGTGATCCACTTGGCTTAAGGAGTAGCCGCGTTTGAGGTACTTCGAGCGCTTTTGCTATTAGTCGACAATCGTCGCGAGGTACGCGACCTCTTCCTATCTCTTCTAGCATGATACGTGGAACTATGTAGTACGCAGACGCATACGTGCTAAATGTATTTGATTGATTTAAAACATAAAGTGTTATAACGCTTTATGGGAAGTTGGTTATAATAGCTTTACGTGGATAAGCACATACTTTGTGGTTTTTAAAAGGTAATCGATTTGAATAATAACCGCTTGATATGTGTTAATAAAGAATTTGAAGCATTTCAAAAGATCTATGAATCGCTTTGAAAGAATGAGTATTACTTGGTTTTGAAAGCTTAAGAGTTATACTAGCTTTATGGGAAGTTAGGTATAACGCTTAAGAATGTTATAATCGATTTCTAAATCGAACGTATCGACAAACCACCGCAATGCTAATAAAAGGAAAATGTATCGACTAAAGAAGTATTATTAAAACCAAGAAACCTCCATCCGCATAAGCTAAGATGAGACAAAATGATATTACATTTCCTAGATCATGGTCGCTTAATAAGATTGATTATAAACAAAGAATACCTACTCACTTATAAGACATAGGTTTCTCAAAACGCTTAAAGGAGAATTATGTTTTAAAGGATTTAAAACTATGAACTACTAAACCTTTTTCTAAAATGAGAAACTCGAGCATTCAAACTAGCAACTCAACGCTTGGAAAATAAGGTTGTCACTTGATTTTACAAAGGAAAGCATTTTGGTTTACTTAACAATGTTAGTCACTCAAATTTTATACTACGTATCGGTGACCTTTGTAAAAGAAACGGATCTTAAAAGGAATTTAACGGACGTAGTACTTTAAGGTTAAAATCCGACTTTGATATAAAATGAAAGTACCTTGAGTCGCGGTGTAACTTGCTTATACTTATTGTTATGAAACTTGACCATGTTACGTGTGATAGCCTTGTTGTGTAAGTACTCGTGTTCTACTCGACTACCGGTCATCCGAATGTATATCACTTGATTACGGCTCATCCGGAATGTATTTCACTCGACCACGGCTCATCCGAATGTGTTTCACTTGCTTACCGGCTCATCCGAATGTATTTCACTCGAGGACCGGTTCATCCGGAATGTATTTCACTGAGGACCGTTCATCCGAGAATGTATTTCACTTGAGGACCGGTTCATCCGGAATGTATTTCACTTGACTACGGCTCATCCGAATGTATTCCACTTCGACCACGGCTCACGGGACGAACCGAATGATTCCACCCTTTTCTATATCGGGTCCATAAGACGGGCCGAGACCGTTATACGTATCACATGATTTGTACCTAGATCGCCAAGAAGCGCGAAGGAGTTCCACGTACGAGGATGACTTTAGGCGCGAGTCCTCGACTTGACACGATCGCTTCTATGTCAGGAATCGTAGTTTGCTATCATACATGTCTCTCGCTTTATATAGACTATTATGATTTCATTTACAGTATTTTTGGGCCACATACTTGGTACCGTTGATCGACTCCTTCTGGCCGCGTCATGCCGCAGTAAAAGGTACATCGGCCGCCGATCCCCGCTTTAGGATCACCTTTCAACAGATTGAAAGCTCCGTTCCTTCTGAGGCTTATCTTTTGGTATGTTACCCCGAGTCCAGACGCTATACATTCGTGGTATGGCGGGCCCCGTCCCGCCATAGTTGTTGTAAATCTTAGAGGTCCAGAGTAATCGCCAAGCGTGGTTTGTAAAAAGGTTAACTGCTCGGTTTTTATGTATATACCGGGCGCAATCGCTTTGCTGGCCTGCTTACTTATTATATCTCTTGTTTCATGACTCGTGTTTTATTTTCCGCTGGTTTTCTCGATGTTGTATCACTAGGTGCCCGGTAAGGCACCGCCACGCCCGGATTCGGTCGTGACACCTACCTTCACCTTATGTCGCATGTGGAGCCAGTGTCATACTGCTTTTTCCGGAGGTTTTACCGTGCAAGGTTAGGAACTCAAGTAAGTCTCAGACCACATTCGCCTCGCCGTTGTTTGGATTTCGGGATAGTTGCGAGAATTGTTGTCTCCTGCTGAAGGAGTGTTTAAGCTACCATTCGTTCTGATGTCGCCTTATGAAGCCTTGTAGGGGCGGAAGTGTAAGTTGCCGGTCGATTGGTTCGATGTTGGCAAGATTCAGATAGTTGGTTCAGGCTTGTTCCAGCAGACTGTGGATAGGGTAAAGCTTGTCTAGAGGAGGTTCTGGCAGCTCAGAGAAATCGTGCGGATGATCGGCGACGACGCTTAGAGTTCAGGTTGACGGTCGGTCTTCTTGAAGATACCACCCCGGTTTGGGTGTGACGAGTTTTGGAAAACAGAGGGAACTTAGCCCGAGTTACTTTGGGCCTTACAGATCTGGTGCAGAGTAGGCCAGGTTGCCTATATGTTAGCATTTGCCGTCCGACTTAGGAGGCAGTGCGTCCAGTCTTTCGTGTTATGTTCGAGAAGGAAATCGGAGATCCATCCAGAGTGTTCCCAGCTAATGATGACCAAGTCAAGATGATAACCTCGAGTTTTGATAATCGGGCAAGATTTAAATGTGGTAAGAGTTCGAATGTACGACAACTTCGATGATCGCACGCACCGGCACCATTTGTTGGGTCGCTGGTAGGTTAACGCCGTGCAAAGTGACAAAAGTGGTATCATTTTGGTGATGTTAGAGGTGTTTCTCGTGGACTCGATGTAAGCATTTTGGCGCAAGTTGTTTCGTGGCTAAGTGTGGCAGATTGATTCTCGTAAGTATAGTAGTGAAGACTATATCGCGCACGCTTGTTTTGAGATTTAGAAGGAACATTCGACGAATGTTTCGCGAGGGAGAATGTTATACCCCGTATTTCCAAGAGTATGTACGTAAGGACGTACGTAGAAAATTTGAACTTGAGAATTAGGCTCGAATTAACTTTGTTCACAACACCTTGCTAGAGTCGGTTTTCGACTAAACGCTTTCACTTCGTAGGGAATTTCCGCTATGTCTTTTTAATTTTTACGGATTTTTCCGAGAGACGAAACATTTTGGACCAACAAGAGGCTTACACTTGTCACCCTCTCATCAAGTTAGGCTTCGCTGTAAAGGGTGGCAAAGTGTGGTTAAATTGGTCAAGGGTTGGTAGGATATTTTGTGTGTAGTTGGTTAGGGTGCACTTGGCAAGATCTTGCCCTACACTTGCCTTGCACTTGGCAAGATCTTGGCCATTGGTTGGCCTTGGCTTGTCCTATAAATACCCTCTCCCTTCAAGACTTCTTCATCCAAATAAATTCCTAAGTCTAAAATTCCTCCTCCCTTGTTGTATAGTTCTCGCCCTCCCCTCGCAGGCCTTAGCCGAGAGTTTCCCTCGTCGAGTTCCCCTAGTGGGTAGGCCGAGGGTATACACCCCCTTCAGGTGCTAGTGGGTACCCCTGCCTAGTTGTTTTCAGATAAATACCCCCTCTCGTAGAAATACTCTCAAAAGTATTGTTATAATGCCCAAATTACCTTAGCCGTATACCTTGTAGTATTCTAAGGTTATACCTTACAAAAGCCCGTAAATACTATTATACTTCCTTCACTACAAAACCGAAACCCTAAGGAAAATCTCCATAGTTAGTCGAGTAATAAGTAAGTTGGTTAGAACTTCTAAGGGTTGTTTGGAGCTGGTCTGAGCGCACGGAGTAGGAGCTAAACCTTGCTCAGATCGACATTATAACTTGGATAATTATGGGCTTATCGAGGTAAATATTTTGTCCTCTATTGTAATTGGAAATTACATGATTGTTAGACTATATAGTTGAAGTATACTATATATGTAATCAACGTTGTTATCGCAATGTCTTTTGACTTAAGCCCAATAATAAGAAACTTTTTCAAAGAAGAGTATCGAATCAGTATTTACATAGTGTATCAGACATGAGACTTGTGTAGCTTTTTCGTGAGGTAGAATTGTGCACGTCCGATTAAACGTATAACCCCTCTCCGTCGTTGGCTTGGTAGCCGCCCGATATAGAGGAGATTTACGCTGCATGGCGGTGTGTGCGTCGAATTTTCTGAGAATGTTCTACGGGGATCTAAATGTTAATGAGCGCCTGTGGCCTTATAGGTCAAGTACTACGTGTGGCGCGATCTACTTGGCTTAAAGGAGTAGCCGGTTGGAAGTACTTGAGCGCTTTGCTATTAGTCGATACTGTCGCGAGGTATGTGAACCTCTTCCTATCTCTTCTAGCATGATATGTGTGAACTATGTAGTACTGAGACGTACATGTTCTAAATGTATTTGATTGGTTTAAAACATAAAGTGTTATAACGCTTTATGGGAAGTCAAGTTATAACGACTTTATGTTGGTAAGAAAATACTTGTGGTTTTTAAAAGGTAAATCGATTTGAACTATAACCGCTTGTTATGTGATAATAAAGAACTTGAGGTATTTCAAAAGATTTTTGAATCATTTCAAAGAAGAAGTAATACTTGGTTTTTGAAAACTTAAGAGTTATACTAGCTTTATGGGAAGTTAGGTAATAACGCTTAAGAATGTTTTATCGATTTCGAGATCGAATGTATCGATCGTAACGCCCAACCGCCGCATCGTGCCTTACCCCGCACCCTAGTGATACAACATCAGAGAAAACCAGCGGAAAAATAAAACATGAATCATGAAACAAGAGATATAATAAATAAACAAAGCAACCAAAATTGCTTTTCAAAGATATACATAAAACCCAAGTTTAATCATTTTACAACCCCGCCACAATTCTTATGCACTTAAGATTTACAATGATCGTGGACGACAGGCCCCGCCATACCCCGAATGTACAAGAACCTACAACTCGTGGAACACCTACCAAAAGATAAGCCTCCGAGAAACGGAGCTTCCTAAAATGAACCGAGATCCTAAGAGCGAGGATCCACGATCGATGTATTTCTACCATGCGGATGAATGCAGCCCAAGGAGGTCAAGACAGTACCAAGTATGTGAAATCACAACATCAGAATGAAATCATAATAGCTTAAAAAGGTGAGACATGTATGATAACCAAAATACAAGATGCAACATAAAAACAATAAGTCGTGACTCACGCCTCAAAGTCACCACTCAAATATAACTATGGGTCTCACGCCCATAACATCCATCATGTTCGCATCATGGCCGCATGCCCCCGGAATACTGCCTCGGTGTAGACATGTCCATGATGCAACAATAATAACAAGGCCGCATGGCCACATGCCCCCGGAATCGCAGACGGTAGACATGCCCATGTAACCTCAATAACAATATACTGGGTGGTCAACCCTGCCGCATGGCCACATGCCCCCGGAATACTGCATCGGTGTAGACACGTCCATGTTGCAGTAATAACCATCTATCGGGTAATCAACCCGGCCGCATGGCCGCATGCCCCCGGAATATCAGACGGTGTAGACATGTCCATGTGATATCAACAACAAGACAGTAATCAAAATGGAAACATACCCGTGGAATTCTCCATCACTGCCAGCACGTCCAAGTAAGTTATCAACAAGTCAACCGGCCCTCTATCGAGAGACGCGAATACGTAAATACCACACTTGCACAAAGAAAGGCTATCATCACAAGCATAGGCAAGTTTCACAACAACAAGCACAGGCAAGTTTCACAACAACAAGCATAGGCAAGTTTCACAACAACAAGCATAGGCAAGTTTCACACAACTCAAAGTACTTTCATTTTATGCCAAAGTCCGGGTTTTTAACCCCAAAGTACTACATACGTTAAATTCTTTTTAAAAGAGATCCATTACTTATAAAAGTCACCCGATACCCGTAGTATTAGAATGACCAACCCACATTCCCTTTTAAAAATCAAGTAACAACATTCTTTTCCTAAGTTCCGGTTTGCCTAGTTTCAATTACTCAAGCTTCTCATTTTCAAATGGTTTCATAGTTCCCAAACTTAATCACTTGATTCCTTTTTAGAACAATTGAGTAATATATGTCTCACGTGAGAGTAGGTTATTCTTCTTTACAACATTCTTATTACAGCAGCCATGATCTAGAAAATGTATATCATTTTGTCTCATCTTAGTTTCTATGCAGATGGAGGTTTCTACTGGTTTTAATACAATTCATCATTTTTCAACACATTTTCCTTTATTAACGCTGCAGGGTGCTGTCGATACACATTCGATTTCAAATCAAGAAACATTATCCCTTTAAATAAAACCAAGTACTCATTACTCACGAATGAGGTTTCACACAAACATTCACATTAAAACAAATAAGTTAAGTCTCTTATCTCATAAGATCAAGTCTCTTAACTTCTAACATCAGTAAACCATTTTCTTTACCTCTCTTAAGACATTATACCTAACTCCCCATAAAGCTAGTATAACTCTTTTTTAAAACCTTTAAAACCAAGTGTTACTCTCCCTTTCAAAACGATTTATAAATCTTTTGAAATACATCAAGTTCTTTATTATAACAAGCCAGTTATAATTCTCATCAGTTACCTTTTTTTTTAAAACCACAAAGTATTTTCTTACCTACATAAAGCTGTTATAATCAACTTCCCATAAAGCCGTTATAACACTTTATGTTTTAAGAACAATCAAACACGCTAACACACGTATCGCCTACCGCATTTACATAGTTCACACATATCATGCTAGAAGAGATAGGAAGAGGTTCACATACCTCGCGACGATTGTCGACTAATAGCAAAACGCTCCAAGTACCTCAAACCGCCGGCTACTCCTTAAGCCAAGTGGATCACTCCACACGTAGTACTTCAACCTATAAGGCCACAAGGCGCTTATTAACATCTAGATCTCAACGTTCCATAATCTACAGAAAATTCGGCAAAGACCTCCCGCCACAAGCAAATCTCCTTCTATCGAGGCCGGCTACCAAGCCAACTGCGGGGTTTTTACACGCCTAACCGGACGTGTACAATTCTACTACACAGTAATACTACACAAGTCTACTGTAATACAGTCCTATGTAATTACAGTTCAGTTCTTCTCTTTATTAACCTTCTATGGTTACTGTTCAATTCTTCATTCTTCAGGCTTAAGTCAACAGACATTGCCACAATACTAAGTTCAGTTCTATATATAGTATACAACAACTATATATTCAACACATATGTAATTTCCAATTACAATAGGGGGACAAGATATTTACCTCGATAAGCCCAAAAATTATCCGAGTTTAATGTCGCTCTCCCGAGCAAGGTTTAGCTCCTACTCCGAGTGCTCCAATCCGCCCAAACAACCCTTAGAAGTTCTAACCAACTTCTCTTAAGTACTTCAAACAGCAATGAAGATTTCCTTAGGGTTTGGTTTGAGACTAAAAGGACATAAGTTAGTATTTCCGTGTTATACGTATAGTGGTATCTTTGTAATACTACAAGGTACAAGGCTAAGGTATTTTGGGAATTATAACAATACTAGTAGAGTATTTCTATACCACAACAAGGGGTATTATACGAAAACAACTAGGCTAGGGGGGGGTACCCCACGGCTAGCACCACTAGAGGGGAGGCTCTCGGCTAGCTCACAAGAGAGGGGGAGAGGAGCTCTTGGACGAGAGTCTACAAGAGGGAGGAAGGGATTTATCACTTAGAACAATTTGTGGATGAATAAAGTCTTCACAAAGGGAGCTATTTATAGCCAAGCAAAGGCCAACCAATGGCCAAGATCCATCCATGTGTTAGGCAAGTGTAAGGCCAAGATCAAGCCAAGTGCACCCACAAAACACTCCACAAAACACTCCACAAAACAAGCCACAAAACAAGGCCCAAAAGGAGGGACCAATCGGCCAAGGCCAAGCCTCCTCTTTGCTGTCCAATGAGGTGACAAGTGTCACCTCCCGTTGATCCAAAAATGTTCCGCCGGAAAAATCCGCAAAAATACTAAATGACATAGCCGAATTTTCCCAACGTAAGTCGTGGAAACGTTTCGCCGAAAACGACTTATTCGCACTGTGCCCAAATTCGATCCTTTGCCTAACTTAAGGCTCAAATTTCTACGCACGCCCCACGCATACTGAAATACGGGTATAACATCGACAAACCACCGCAGCGTTAATAAAAGGAAATGTTTTGTGATTAAGTATTATTAAAACCGAGAAACTTCCATCCGCATGTAAGCTAAGATGAGACAAAATGATATTTCCTAGATCATGGTCATTGTAATAAGATTGTTATAAACAAGAATATCCTACTCACATATAAGGCTTATGTTTCCCAGTTGTTTAAAGGAGAATTATATTCTTAAATGAATAAGACTATGAACTACGAAACCTTTCTAAAAAGGCAAACTTGAACATTGGAAACTAGGCAAACTTGAACATTTGAAATTAGGCAAACTTGGACGTTTGGATAATAATGTTGTTACTTGATTTTAAAAAGATAAGTGTTTTGATTCACTTCAAAAGATAATCACTCTATTTTCATATACTACGGTTATTGTGTGACTTTTGTGAAAGTAACGCACCTTTTAAAAGTTAATGTATGAAGTACTTTGGGGATAGAAACCCGAACATGTTGACATATAGTAGAAGGTACCTTGTGTGTATAACTTGATTGTATTGGTTTGTGATAGCCTTGTAATACTTTCTTGTTGATTTGATAAGTAAGCATGTTAGGATGCTACGTGTGTTAGTATCTTGTGATTATTGTGTAAGGGGGTCACTCTTGTTGTGCTTACGTTGTCAAACGTTAAGCCCGTTATCGTTATTGTATCACATACCCCTGACTTATTATACCGAGGGCTTTCCACCCTTGATGCGGTCTATACGGCCTATGCAGTCCTTGTGACTACGCGAGCGCGGTAGCTCCGGATTGATCATTCCGGTGTTTAGCCCGACGCGGGGATTCCCTATGCGGTCTGCTGAGACTATGCGGTCTTTTGAGACTATGCGGCTGCGGAGCCTAGGCGGATACCGAGGTTAGCCGCCCGACGCGGTATACCTCGAGCGATGCAGGACCATGATTCGAGAATACCTCATGCGGTGCATGGGTGACCTATGCGAGTCGCGAGAGTTCCGTGGATAGACGCGCATTGATATTGCGGCGAGTGGCGGCCGATCATGTGGTGCGGTCTAGAAAGACCTCGGGATACGCTTTGTGGTATTTTTGCATCGCTGGTCTTAGTAGTCGGCTATGCCTTCGTACTTGCCCCGCATCGGTTTTATTGTGATAACTTGAGGCGTGAGTCCACGACTTGACATGATCGCTAATTATTGTGAATCGTAGTTTGGTTATCATACATGTCTCCTCGCTTTATATAGACTACTATGATTTCATTTACTGATTTATTTCCGATTTCACATACTGTACCATGTCTTGACTCCTTCGGGCCGCGTTCATGCCGCAGTAAAGGTACACCGTTGATCCTCGCTCTTAGGGTCACTGATTGCGTTGGGAAAGCTCCGCTTCTCGGAGGCTTATCTTGGTATAGTCCCTGTCGTTGTAGGTATTTACATTCGTGGGTATGGCGGCCCCGTCCCGCCATTGTTGTCGTATCATTTCTTAAGTGCAGATCACTTGCGTGTGGTTGTAAAAAGGATTAAACTGTTCATTTGTAGGAGTTGTTATTTATATATATGCCGAAAGGCAAGTTTTCCTCGACATCGTTTTGGTACTTCATTTGTTTCATGTATGTGTTTTATGTTCGCCGATTACTGATGTTGTATCACTAGGGTGCCGGTAAGGCACCATCACGCCCGATTCGGTCGTGATGTTGCTTTTATATCATGGATCGCCGGTGAGGAAGGAATTCCACGGGCATGATTGATATTGTGGGCATGAGACCCACGGTTATATTCGAGTGATGACTTTACGGCGTGAGTCCACGACTTGACATGATCGCTACATATTGTGTATCGTAAATTGGTTATCATATATGTCTTCATTGTTTATAGACTATTATGATTTCATTTACGATTTTCGATTCACATACTTGGTACCGTTGCCAGATCGACTCTTCGGGCTGCGTTCACGCCGCGGTAGAGGTACACGATCGTCGATCCTCGCTCATAGGATCACATTCATGTTTGGAAAGCTCCGTTTCTCCGAGGCTTATCTTTGGTATAGTCCCCTGTTGTAGGTACTTACATTCGGGGTATGGCGGGCCCCGCCCCGTCGTTGTTGTTATAACATTCTTAGGTGCAGAGTAATCTTGTGGACGAGTTTGTAAAAGGGATGTAATCGTCAAGTTTTTATATATATATGCCGACAGGCAGCTTTTCTCAGATAAACTGTATCTCACTTCATATTGTTTCATGTCTTGTTTTATATTCCGATGGTTACTCTGATGTAGGTCTACTTGGGTGCCCGGGTAAGGCACGATCCACGCCCGGTTCGTCATGACAAACTGTATCGGAGCGATTAATCCTCGGAAAGTGTCTACAGACCGTATCTAGTAGAGTCTTGATTATCGGTGTGTTGTGCACCACACCAATAATCAGGAGGCTATAGGATATTTAGGATTGGTTCCATTCTTCTCATTCTGAGATCGTGCCTTAGAGTTGTGTTATAAGTTGGACTCCCTCTGACGTATTCTTTTCACCCGTTATGCCTCTACGCAAGGCAACCAGAGCCCAGGAGGGAAAGGCAACAGAGGGAGCTGCGAGTAGAGAACAGAGGGTTACCAGGGCACGGGCCCAGTCATTATCTGAGACAACACTTCATTCGGGGAGTTCTGCGACGCCGCTAGCCCCAGGAGAGTTTAGAGCAGTAGCAGTAGCTACTGAGACCACGATACCTGAGCCTCTAGTCCCACGGCCAGAATGCAGGATATGAGTTACAGGAGATGGCGATTACTAGCTAGTCTGGTGGCTGGGAATGAGGACGGACGGGAGACGGTGGTTCCGGCAGTACCAAAAGTTCACCCTAGATCTGATAGTTGAGATTTCGGGACTTCTTGAGTTGCAGTCCACCCGAGTACTATGGATTGAGAACTGAGGAAGATCCTCAGGATTTTATTCGACAGTTGCAGCGGATCATGGAAGTGATCAAAACCTTAGGCATTTCTTACACACTTCTTGCCCTCGCAGATGAGGAGAGCTCGGGCAGATAGATATTTGATGTTGAGGCAGAACGAGCGGACGGTTCGGGAATACAGTATAGAGTTTGACTCATTGGCTCGTTATGTCCCTGCGTTAGTGGCAGACATGGAGGATAGAGTGCATTGATATGTCACAGGACTTGACGATTATCTAGTGAAGGAAGGTATAAGAGTAACATTTTAGTCAGGCATGGACGTTGCCCGCGTACAGGCTTATGCGCAGCAGACTGAGGAACGTAGAGGTCGACGGATTAACCAAGATCAGCAGAAGATTGCCAGAACAACAGAGTCCTTTGGTAACTTTCGAGGCGGACCTTCTCAGCAGCAGACTGGTTATGCGCCTCCGCCAGTACAGAGTGGTCCTCCACAGACTTCAGGACATTCGGGGTATTTAGGAGTTGGTCAGAACTCCAGGGTTCCGGTTCACAGATTTACATAGGTTCTAGCCAGCCAGATTCAGTTTCCCCTCAGTGTTCACTATGTGGTAGACGTCATCCCGGGAATGTCGTCTTTTTACTAATGCTTATGTTACCAGCGACCGTCAGGGCCATGTGAGGAGAGAATGTCCTAGTAGGAGGGATACAGGTGGGATGACTTAGCCTACCGTGTCCGCGATTCGGTGGTTCTGAGAGGAAGGGGTGTTAGCCGAGGAGGCCACCCCACCCTAAGGGCCGTTGTAGTAAGTGTTCTTATGGGAGTGTCGGCTACTTGGATAGCTTGTTAGGCTGCGGTCGAGGGCCATTTTGCGAGAAATTGTCCGAGCAGAGTGGCGCGGATGTTACGACTCACTTTCGAGATCGATGGTCGGTTCATCACCGTCAGAGTTATGCGCCAATGAGCAGGTTTTGATTAGGCGACAAAGGAAAGTGAGGCATGAGTTACAGAGATATCTTCAACCTTAAAAGACTGGTTTAGGTCGTTATGGTAGATACATGTGGAGTGCTATGTTCGGTTAGCATTGTGTAAATTGTGATAATTCCATGGGTAGTGTGAGATGGAAGTGGTAGCTTTCATGACGTGAACTGGTAAAATTGTTCGGATCGGGAACGAGAGTTTAGTCTGGGTCGGGTTGAGGCCATATCGCGAGTCAACCCGCAGCCCGGAATGTGGTGGGGTCAGTTTGAGGTGGTCTCGCTAGATGATAGGGTCACGAGGGTGTTAGGCCCAAGTTTAGGTAACCATCGTACGAGTTTGTGGATGCGTTCGACCAGTAGTAGGGCCGGTGGGGTCAGCCCATCTTGTATTTTAGTCAGGACTGTTTACTCGGCGGAGGGTTATGCGAGATGTTGTATATCAGAGAGGTTGTAAGGCTGCACGGGGTTCCTACTTTTTATGGCAGGCAGTGGAGCCCAGTTTTCGGCTATTTCTTTTGTTTCTGGAGGTTTTACCAGGCGGGGTTAGGAACTCAGGTAAGTCTCAGTATTGCATTCACCCTCGGGATGGTGTGTTGATTTCAGGGGTAGCTGTGAGGATTATTTTGCCTCTTGTTGAGTGAGTATTATATAGCTACCATTTTAATATTCAGATGGTGCCTTATGAAGCCTTGTATGGACGGAAGTGTAGGTTGTCGGTCGATTGGTTCGATGTTGGCGAGGTTCAGATAGTTGGCCCCTACTTGTTTCAGCAGGATGTGGGTAATGTGAAGCTTATCCAGAAGAAGTTATTAGCGGCTCAGAGTCAACAGAAGTCGTATGGATAATCGGCGTCAACACTTGGAGTTCAGGTTCACTGGTCTTCATGTACCACCGGCGGTGTGACGAGATTTGGAAAGCAAGGAAAACTTAGCCCGAGGTACTTTGGGCATTTTCAGATCGTTTGTAAAATAGGCCAGGTTGCCTATAAGTTAGCACCGCCGTCCGACTTATGAGACAGTACGTCCGGCCTTCCATGTTGCTATGATTCGGAAGAGTATCAGAGATCCATCTAGAATGTTCCCAGTTAATGATGACCAAGTTGGAGGTAATAACCCCGAGATTTTGGAAACTGAAGCAATGACAGAAATGTGGTACGTATAGTAGGAAGAGTTCGAGTGTACGAGGAAAGTACGACGAGTAAGAAAAAAAAAAGGGCGAAGATGTGTTAAGAAGATGGAAGTGTCCTTTTTATAAGTAAAGATGTGAAGAAAGTATCCTTTGGACCATGGGTGGAGCTATTAGTATTGTTATACGCTTTAGAGATGATTCTTCGCTGGCTTGGATGTGAGTTTTTGCGCGTATGTGGTATTATAGCCAGGTGTGACATAATTGGTTTCGTAAGTATAGTAGTGAAGACTATACCGGCACAGGTGTGCTTGGAGACTTAGAAGGAACATTCGGGACGAATGTTTCTAAAGGGGGAAGAATGTTACACCCCGTAGTTCCAGAGTATGTATATGAGGACGTACGTACGAGAATACGACAGAAAAATTGGAAAGGAACAAAGATGTGATTTTTCGACGGAAAAGTTTCCGGATTTTTGTGAAGGAAAAAGGTTCGTTAATGGGAATTGGATTCCCAGATTTGGTATTCGGACTTTTTGGAATATTTGAGAATTATGGAATTTTATTTCCGGAATTGGTCACGTGGGGCCCACGGGAGGAAATTCTGATTTTGTGGGGCCCACTTTATTTTGGATTTTGGCATTACGGATATTTTTGAAAGACGGAATATTTTGGGCGAGTAGGGCGACACGTGTCACCCCCTCGAGGCCGTGGGCGATTGTTGTGAGTGTTGGGCGTTTTCTTGGTGGACAAGTGGCCCATTTTGTGGTGCCACTTGTCCCATTGTTACGGACAAATGGTTGGCCAACTACCCACACACATGTACCCCATCCTCACCATACACTTGCTTTAATCCTAGCCATTGATTTTCCTATAAATACCCCTTTGTGCAAGACTAATTCTTCATCCACACTTGAGAAATGCCAAGGCAAAAATACTCCCTCCCTCTAGTTGTTTTTGTCCCCCTCCCTCCTTGTGTAGCTCGTCCGAAACCTCCCCCCACTTTGTGTAGAAAATACTTCAAGTATTGTTGTATTATCCCAAAATACCTTAGCCTAGTATTCCTAGTAGTATTACAAGTTATTTCAATACTAAGAGCCCGGAAAAATACTACTTTATTCCAATAGTCGCAAAATGAAGCCCTAGAAAAATCTTCATAGATGGATGGAGTGTTAAGAAAAGTTGTTTAGAAACTTCTAAGGGTTGCTTGGAGCGGGTTGGAGCGTAAGGAAGTGGAGCTAAACGTTGCTCAGGATCGACTTATAAACTTGGATAATTTTGGGCTTATCGAGGTAATGATCTTTACCCCCTATTGTAATTGGAGATAACATGTTGTAGTAGTTAATAATTGAGTATAAGAGATATTGGAAGAATAATTATAAAGAATTGAACTGTATTTACATTGGACTGTATTTACAGTAGACTTGTAGTATTATTGCGGAGTAGAATTGTACACTTCAGGTTAGACTTGTAACAACCATAGAATTGTTGGCTTTGTAGCAGGCCTCGATAGAGGAGGAGATTTATGTGGTTGCGGGGGGGGAGGTGTTGCCGAATTTTCCGTAGAATAAGGAACCTTGTACTTAGAATTATTCTACGAAGAGATCTAGAGGTTGATAGACGTTTTGTGGCCTTTATAGGTTGAAATACTACGAGTAGCGTATTCTACTTGAAGGGTGGAAAAGGCGAGCAAGGTTAGAGTACTTTGGAGCGTTTTGCTAATTGTCGATAATCGTCGCGAGGTATGTGAACCTCTTCCTATCCTTTCTAGCATGATATTTGTGAAATATATTTAGTGCGGTAGACGCACGTGTGTTTAAAGGAAATTGATTTTCCTTTTGTGTCCTTGACTTGATTCCAAAGTTAAGTGACTTGTTATGAAATATTAAGGACTTGAATTATGTTAAAAAGTTGTAAAACCTCACTCATGAGTAATGGGTGTGTGGTCTTTTAAAGAATAAAGTTATCTTGATTTCGAAAATAAGAATGGTTTTATCATTGGATTTAAAATGATAACTTGACTTATAAAAAACTTGATTTTGGGAAAGGAGAAGTAACTTGATAGGTTACTTGTTTTTAAAAGAGTAAGACACTTGGTTTAAAAAGTATATTGCTACTTGACTTTTAAAGGAAAAGTGCCTTTGTTTTAAAAGAAGGTATGGAAATTGTTTTGGTTTTACTTTGATGTCTTTTGACTTGAGTTTTAAATAATAAGAATCTTGAAGTATTTCAAAAGAGTTATTACCAATTTTGAAAGAAAAGAAATACTTGGTTTCAAAAGCTTAAGTGTTATACTAGCTTTATGGGAAGTTAGGTATAACGACTTAAGGAAGATAGAAGGAACAGTTTACTTATTTGTTTATGAAAGTCTTGTATTGATTTCTGGAAAGTGTAGTAAGATGGTTTGATAAGTAAACATGTTAGGATGCTACGTGTGTTAGTGTCTTGTGATGTTTGTGTAAGGGGGTTTCCCTTGTTGTGCTTATGTTGTTTAACGATAAGCCGTTATGTTAGTATTGTACCACTCACCTTGACATGTTATACCGGGTTAAGTGCCCCGTCACGAGGATGCCTCATGCGGGTCCAGGGGACCTATGCGGAGCTACGAGAGTTCCAGGTTAGTGTACGGGGAATACCTTTTGCGGTCTATGTGGCCATGCGGACTACGAGAGTCCAGGATGATGCCGAGGAGTAGCTACCCTCGATGCGGGGAATACCTCATGCGGGCCTAGGTGGCCTATCGCGAGTGCGGTGAGTTCGAGGATTTGACGCGCACATTGATACCGAGGCGAGTGGCGGCCGATCATGTGGCGAGGTCTAGAAAGACCTCGTGATACAGTTTTATAGCATTGTTGGTACTGTGGGTTTTAGTAGTCGGCTATGCCTTCGTACTTACCCCGTACGGTTTTATTATGACACAGGTGGGACCTGGTGTTCATATGTATTCCTTGGTGCTTTTATATCATGGATCGCGGCGGTGAGGAAGGAATTCCACGCATGATTGATATTGTGGGCATGAGACCCATGGTTATATTCGAGTGATGACTTTAAGGGCGTGAGTCCCTGACTTGACATGACTGCTTACATATTGTGTATCGTAAATTGGTTATCATATATGTCTTCTGTTGTTTATAGACTATTATGATTTCATTTACGATATTTCGATTTCACATACTTGGTACTGTTATCGACCTCCTTGGGTGCGTTCATGCCGCAGGTAGAGGTACACCAATGGTCGATCCTCGCTCATAGGATCACAGTTCAGCGTTTTGGGAAGCTCCGTTTCTCCGGAGGCTTATCTTTGGTATAGTCCCCTGGTGTTGTAGGTACTTACATTCGGGGTATGGCGAGGCCATCCGTCGTTGTTGTTATAACATTCTTAAGTCTGTAATCTTGTTGTGGCGAGTTTGTAAAAGGGATGTAATCGCTCAAGCTTTTATATATATGCCGACAGCGCTTTTCTCGGATAAACTGTTTCTCACTTCATATTGTTTCATGTCTTGTTTTATATTCCGCTGGTTACTCTGATGTAGGTCTACTTGGGTGCCCGGGTAAGGCACCAGTCACGGGCCCGGGTTCGGGTCGTGACAGTTGATTTACTCTACGTAAAGGTTATGTTTAAGTTATCCTAAGTTCTTACCAAGTCTTATGGGGGATGTTGGTAAGAGTCGTTAGGAGGTATTTGGAGCCAAGTTGACTTGGCTAAGTTACGGCACAAATGAGAATAAGAATCGAACAAGCCACTGCAGCGTTAATAAAGGAAAATGTAATGACAATCAATTAAGTTAAAATGAGTAGAATTCTCCATCTGCATAGAAGCTAAGATAAGACAAAATTGTATTACATTTTCTAGATCATGGCTACTTGATTAATATCGTTATAAATAAGTATAACTTATTCACAACGCACCAAAGTATATGTTACTTAATTTATAAGAATTTACGTATGAAGTTTTAAGGCTATGAACATCAATTTTTTAAAAGGTTAAGGGACTTTATTTTTCAAGTTATGGGACTTGATTCTTAAAGGAAGAAATGAATTGATTTAAAAGTATAGAATACTTGATTTGGAATGTATTGATTACTTGCCATTCTAAAGTTAAGAAACTTGTTTTCTTAAAAGTTAAGAGACTTGAAGTATTTTGAAAGCTATTTGATTTGAATTGAAAGTATAAGTTTCTTGGTCATAAAAGGAATGAATTTGTCTAAGGCATAAAGAGTTATAACGGCTTTATGGGAAGTTGGTTATAACAACTTTATGGAAGATTAAAAGAATGGTTTTCTTCAGTAATGTAAGCAAAGAAATGATTTGAAATAAAGAAGGGCAAATTGTTTTAAAGGTACCAATTGCTTAAGGTTTTAAAGAAAGAAGTCACTTGATTTAGAAGCCTATAAATGTATTTCTAAAAGGTATTGTGACTTGTCTTGAAAAGTAGATATGACTTGATACTACGGTTATTAGTATCTTGGAAGTTTTATTTGAAAGAGAATCATTTTAAAGGAGTAGAGGCACGTAGTACGTTGGGTTAAATTCCTGGATTTTATAATGACATGTTAGTGCCTTAAGTAAACAAAAATGAGAGTGTATATGAACAAGCTAATAAGAAGTTAGGGGATTTCTTAACTTGCTTATGTAATGTATGATAAGCCGGTGGTGCTTATGTTATGTATGGTAAGCCGGTGGTGCTTATGTTATGTATGACAAGTCGGTAGTGCTTATGTTATGTATGGTAAGTCGGTAGTGCTTATGTTATGTATGATAAGCCGGTAGGGCTTATGTTATGTATGATGGCCGGTTGAGTTAGGGTAAGAGTATTAATGAGGGGTAAACCCCCAAGACGTTATAGCACCTTCTCCAGGTTAAGAGTATAAATGAGGGGTAAACCCCCAAGACGTTATACCACATGCTTCAGGGTAAGAGTATAAATGAGGGGTAAACCCCCAAGACGTTATACCACCTGTTCCGTGGATTTGCTACCCATGATGCGAGGAATACCTCATGCGAGTCCTTATGGGCTTATGCGGGTGAAATAGTCCCATGCGGGCGGGTACATCCTATGCGAGGAATACCTCATGCGGGTCCACATGACCTATGCGAGTGAAATAGTCCCAGAAGTAGGATTGCTTAATGATACTGCGGGCGGGTGGCCCTGCTTTGATCATGAGCCTCCTATTTTTATGCAGTATACCTTTATGGGGAGACTTATGTGATTTTATCGCGTCCCAGATTGGGCCGGGAAGTATACCTTTATGGGCAGACTTATGTGACTCTATCGCGTCCAGTTGGGCGACAAGATAAGCGTTCCTCCATAAAGGGACGGATTAGGTTATGTAAGATACGTAAGTTATATGTTTATGAACTTGATGAGTTTTCTTAAGTATGTACGTAATTATTTGACTATACTCTTATGGAAAAATGGGAAAAGATAATAAGGTACGATTAAGTTGACGAGATGGTAATGACACGGTAGGATCTGGTATTTACCCTTTTTATACTTGCCCCTGTCATTCTTTTGTTCAGTTATGATTTGTTTACTGTACCTTATTTTCCGTTCCATATTCGGTACTTTTGTTATGCGACTTCCGAAGGCTGCGTTCATGTCCGCAGGTTTAGGTACACAGTTGTGGATCCGCGAGCTTAGGATCCTGGTTCAGCATTTGAGATGGCTCCAATGTTCCGGAGTTGTCATGGCTATGTATATTCAGGGGTACGGCGGGGCCTTGTCCCGTCATAGTATTTGTTCAAATCTTAGAGGTCTGTATTCATCTGTGGGCTGGACTGACTAGAGTTGTTTGACATTGTTAAACAGTGTAGACCCTTTCGGGTAATTTTTATGTTATGGCAGCCTTATCGGCTTGGCCTTAGTTTTTTTAAAAAAAAAGTGTTATTTATCTTCCGCAGTTTATTATGTTGTATGATTATAAGGGTGCCCAGGTAGGGCACCAGTCGCGGCCCGGGGTCGGGTCGTGACAAAAGTGGTATCAGAGCAGTTAGTCCTCGGAAAGTGTCTACAGACCGTGTCTAGTAGAGTCTTGATTATCGGTGTGTTGTGCACCACATCTATAATCAGGAAGCTGCAGGACATTTAGGATTGGTTTCCATTCTTCTCACTCTAAGATCGTGCGATAGAGCTGTGTGGTTAGGGTCGTCTCTCCCTAACGAGTTATGTTGATTGCAGCTACGATAAAGGCAGCAGTAACCCAGGAAGGACTATGTGGATTGCGTATCCAGGTTGGTAATGATTATAGTATAGTTGGCATTGTGACATACAACTATACGGAGTTATGTATGAGGGTCAGACGTGTGTTTCCTAGAATGATTTTAGATTACCAGGAGTTGGTAAAGACTAACTAGATACCGGGAAGGTATGGAACAGTTAATGAATTCTCGCCAAGGTCTTATGTTTTATTTTGGGATAATTGGGAAAGGATGAACTGTCTGATAAGGCAGTGGACCCTTAAGAAGTCATGTTAAGAAACTTAATGGAATGCCTTAATATATTAAGCTACGTGGTATGCGTAAGAGGATTGTACGGATGAGATCCGTATAGAGTAAGTAAGGGTTGTGGTGAACAAGACGACACGATTATGGTATTGTGAGAAGTTATTGGACCCGTTTACGGGGGGACTGGTAAGGTAGGCTTGGAGCATGGGAATTGCGAGCCTAAGAATATTGATAACTGCCGAGACCTTAGATATATAAGGCTTTCTCTGGCAATAAGATTTTAAGTCAGACCAAGGATAAGAGTTAAGTACGACGAAGTGGTTGAGGACTGCACGGTCGCCTCATAGCCTGAAATAGAGTGGGATCAGTTGGTAGTAGTTCCGCTACGTGACAGGGTCACGAGAGTGCAAAACCCAAGTCTAGTTAATTGTTTTACGGGTTCGTGGACGCGTTCCACCGGAACCAGGTCATGAGAGCCGGAAATGGCCTTATATTGTTTTATTGAGTGACTCCAAAGATTGGAGGCCAGAATCGGTATGGAAGTTATGTATGTATGCTAGTATGAGTTGGAAGTACGGAAAGAGTATGACCAGTAAGAAAGATAACAACAAAGTGTAAAGGAATAGAGCCTGAATCCATAAGCATCTTTCGAGGTAACTACACCCGTGAGTGTGTGGGGTGGTAGCTGAGCGGGTATATGAGATTTGCCCGGTGATGATACAGTCGTCAGACCCTAGTAGACCTAGTAGAGATGTTTATGACAGACTTTAAGGTCATTATGAGTATGGGCTAGTTGGCTTCGTGAGTGCCAAGGTTGACATTTTAGTATAAGTATTGTTATGTGGCCATGGGTGGCATATGTTGTATGAAGGGTGTAGTAAAGGGAGACTATGTCGCGATCTAATAAAATTGGACTCCGAAAGAACATTCGAGGACGAATGTTTCTAAGGGGGAAGAATGTTACACCCCGTAGTTCAAGGACATGTTTAAGAGAATGTATGTAAGGAACACAAGACTTGAAAATGGTACGAAAGGAAGAATTGTTTTTCCGACGGAAAATCTTCCAAACGTCGGAAAGGAGAAATGTCCGTTGGTGAGAATTAGATTCTCAAAATGCATTAATTGAAGAGTATGGAACTTATTATCATTATGGAAATTTAATTTTACAGATTTGGTCACGTGGGGCCCACCCGAGGAATTTTACGTTTTGTGGGACCCACGAGGGTTACGGAATTTTATGGACGAATGGGAGGGCAACACGTGGCACCCCCCACATTGGTCTTGGACGAAATTGAAGCAACGGTAAAATGGTCATTGACCATCAAGGAAGATAAGTCTTCAAAGCTTGAGTTTATTGACTAGTCAACTTGTCCACTTGGCCAATTAATTAATTACTCTCATCCTAGCCACTCAAGTGTTGAAATCTAAGTCATCCATTGTATTATATATACACAACTAGTGCAAGACTAGATCTTTTAACACTTAGAAAAAATTACACATTCTTGTGCTTCACTTAGAGCTCTCGGCTTTGACAACATTCCCACACAAAATTTTGTAGTTTTGATCCATTATTCATAAGACTTTAACCCAAGGTCCCTAAGGGTATTGTAAGGATATCTCAATAGAAAGATTTCGGAAAAACGGCGTTTTCACGTTAGTCGCAAGGCGAAAACCTAAGGCATTTTCATAGGTTTTGTTTGGAAATGGAAGAGAAGTTGGTTGTGAGCTTCTAAAGGCTTCAAATAGCGGATTGGAGCATAAATGAAAGGAGCTAAGAATTTTTAAGGAGCGACATTGAATCTTGGAAATTATAAGGGCTTGTAAAGGTAAAATTCTTGTCGTTTTAGTAATTAAGATTACTTATTGTTGTAGCTATGGATATTAGCAAGTATGAGATATATATTATGAAGTTGATAAGTGTTATGGATATTGGAACCCTAATCCGAAAACTAGTATGTTTAGCCTTGAGATTTCAATTCAATTGGATTATTAGTTTAATCATCACATGTTATATAAAGAAGGAATTATAATTGTTAAGTTGTTTATGACTATATAACATGTTATGCCTAAGAAGTTGGATTGAAAAAGAATTGGAAAAGGACTTTGTGTTGTTGTATATGTTTAGCCAAGAATGGCTTTAAATATGGAACTAGTTTCGTATTAATTTGTGGGGCGGAATTTTACACGTCCTGTTAAGGCGTGTAATCCCCTTTGGTTAGCTGAATTGTTGGGCCTTAAATGTGGCGTGTTTGGTTATTGAATTCGGCCTTGAAAAAGGTGGCAAAGTATGTAGAAACAAAGGAAGTGCTGTCCGATTTTCCGTAGAATTTAGTGACTTTGCACTTAGAATATTCTACGTTCGAAGCTAAAGGTTAATGGACGTATTATGGCCATTATAGGTTGAAGTACTAAGTATAGCGTATTCTACTTGAAGGATGGAATAGCTATCAAGGTTGAAGTACTTTGGAGCATTTTGCTATTTGTCGATAATCGTCGCGAGGTATGTGAACCTCTTCCTTCTTTTGACATGATTCTATGTA
Source organism: Przewalskia tangutica (assembly GCA_029844215.1). Lineage (NCBI taxonomy): Eukaryota > Viridiplantae > Streptophyta > Magnoliopsida > Solanales > Solanaceae > Przewalskia > Przewalskia tangutica. Next base: position 38,959,875 of record CM056718.1, read on the forward strand.
TGGAATATACATGTAGTACTATTTCATGATTCCTTCTACTCTTAGAAGTTAAGAGGTATGTATGTTGATTTACTCTACGTAAAGATTATGTCTAAGTTATCCTAAGTTCTTACCAAGTCTTATGGGGGATGTTGGTAAGAGTCGTTAGGAGGTATTTGGAGCCAAGATGACTTGGCTAAGTTACGACACAAATGAGAATAAGAATCGAACAAGCCACTGCAGCGTTAATAAAGGAAAATGTAATGACAATCAATTAAGTTAAAATGAGTAGAATTCTCCATCTGCATAGAAGCTAAGATAAGACAAAATTGTATTACATTTTCTAGATCATGGCTACTTGATTAAGATCGTTATAAATAAGTATAACTTATTCACAACGCACCAAAGTATATGTTACTTAATTTATAAGAATTTACGTATGAAGTTTTAAGTCTATGAACCTCAATTTTTTAAAAGGTTAAGGGGCTTTATTTTTCAAGTTATGGGACTTGATTCTTAAAGGAAGAAATGAATTGATTTAAAAGTATAGAATACTTGATTTGGAAAGTATTGATTACTTGCCATTCTAAAGTTAAGAAATTTGTTTTCTTAAAAGTTAAGAGACTTGAGTATTTTGAAAGCTATGTGATTTGAATTGAAAGTATAAGTTTCTTGGTCATAAAAGGAATGAATTTGTCCAAGGCATAAAGAGTTATAACGGCTTTATGGGAAGTTGGTTATAACAACTTTATGGAAGATTAAAAGAATGGTTTTCTTCAGTAATGTAAGCAAAGAAATGATTTGAAATAAAGAAGGGCAAATTGTTTTAAAGGTACCAATTGCTTAAGGTTTTAAAGAAAGAAGTCACTTGATTTAGAAGCCTATAAATGTATTTCTAAAAGGTATTGTGACTTGTCTTGAAAAGTAAATATGACTTGATACTACGGTTATTAGTATCTTGGAAGTTTTATTTGAAAGAGAATCATTTTAAAGGAGTAGAGGCACGTAGTACGTTGGGTTAAATTCCCGAATTTTATAATGACATGTTAGTGCCTTAAGTAAACAAAAATGAGAGTGTATATGAACAAGCTAATAAGAAGTTAGGGTATTTCTTAACTTGCTTATGTAATGTTTGATAAGCCGGTGGTGCTTATGTTATGTATGGTAAGCCGGTGGTGCTTATGTTATGTATGACAAGTCGGTAGTGCTTATGTTATGTATGGTAAGTCGGTAGTGCTTATGTTATGTATGATAAGCCGGTAGGGCTTATGTTATGTATGATGGCCGGTTGAGTTAGGGTAAGAGTATAAATGAGGGGTAAACCCCCAAGACGTTATACCACCTTCTCCAGGGTAAGAGTATAAATGAGGGGTAAACCCCCAAGACGTTATACCACCTGCTTCAGGGTAAGAGTATAAATGAGGGGTAAACCCCCAAGACGTTATACCACCTGTTCCGTGGATTTGCTACCCATGATGCGAGGAATACCTCATGCGAGTCCTTATGGGCTTATGCGGGTGAAATAGTCTTATGCGGGTGAAATAGTCTCATGCGGGCGGGTACATCCTATGAGAGGAATACCTCATGCGGGTCCACAGGACCTATGCGAGTGAAATAGTCCCAGGAGTAGGATTGCTTAATGATACTGCGGGCGGGTGGCCCTGCTTTGATCACGAGCCTCCTATTTTTATGCAGTATACCTTTATGGGCAGACTTATGTGATTTTATCGTGTCCCAGATTGGGCCGGGCAGTATACCTTTATGGGCAGACTTATGTGAATCTATCGCGTCCCAGATTGGGCCGACAGTATAGGCGTTCCTCTATAAAGGGACGGATTAGGTTATGTAAGATACGTAAGTTATATGTTTATGAACTTGATGAGTTTTCTTAAGTATGTACGTAATAATTTGACTATACTCTTATGGAAAAATGGGAAAAGATAATAAGGTACGATTAAGTTAACGAGATGGTAATGACACGGTAGGATCTTGTATTTACCCTTTTTATACTTGCCCCTGCCATTCTTTTGTTCAGTTATGATTTGTTTACTGTACCTTATTTTCCGTTCCATATTCGGCACTGTTATCTTGACTTCGGGGCCAGGCGTTCATGTCCGCAGTTAGGTACACTGTGGATCCGCGAGCTTAGGATCTGGTTCGATTTTGAGATGGCTCCAATGTTCCGAGTTGTCATGGCTATGTATATTCGAAGTGCGCGGGGCCTTGTCCCATCATAGTATTTGTTCAAATCATAGAGGTTTGTATTCATCTGTGGGCTGGACTGGCTAGAGTTGTTTGACATTGTTAAACAGTGTAGACCCTTTCGGGTAATTTTTATGTTATGGCAGCCTTATCGGCTTGGCCTTAGTTTTTTTTTTTAAAAAGTGTTATTTATCTTCCGCAGTTTATTATGTTGTATGATTATAAGGGTGCCCAGATAGGGCACCAGTCGCGGCCCGGGGTCGGGTCGTGACACCCCCGCAGCTCATAGATGGTAGATTGGACCCCCACAAGGTATTTAGGAGTCGGTCCAAGCTCCAGGGGTCGAGGTTCTCAGAGGAGCAGAGGATTTTCTCAGTCGAGGCCACTTATTCCTCAGTGTTTCCAATGTAGTAAGCGTCATATGGGGAAATGTCGTTATGGCACAGGTGTTTGTTTTTATTGTGGTCGTCCAGGCAATATACTAAGGGTATGTCCTTTTAGAAAGAGTACCGGTGAGGTGGCTCAGCCTATGAGGCCGGTGGTTAGTTCCCTTTCTTCCACAGCTGTGCGCCCCCCCGGGGCAGAGTGTTCAGATGTCAGCCAGCCGTGGTAGAGGTCAGGGTGGAGTTTATAGTTCTGGCGGTCCTTCGAACCGCATAGATGATGTGGCTACTGGGCAGGATCAAGAGGCAACATCGCATGAGGTTACAGGTATATTTCGATTCCTTTGAATCATACGTGCATTGATAGATTCAGATTCCGCCCTAGCGTATATGTTTTTCCTTTGTTGCTAGTAGTTGTAAAGTGATAGTACCACCAAAGGTAGGGATACTTTGATTAGTAAAGTGAAAAGTGAAGAATGTTGACAAGAATGATAAAGTGAACTGAGACAATAGTTGTGTAGGGTTCACAAGTTGTAATTACCCCGTAACATTGTAAAGACCGATAGGGAAGGATGTACAGTAGAAATACTTTCCCCTATGTGACGAACCTCTAGTGAATTGGGGGATAGGGTGAGAAGTACCTTGAGATAAGAGAGAAATTTATTTCAGACTAAGAATGAGAAGTTAAGTGTGACGATGGGTCGGGTTATGGACTCATTTCGGGTCAACCGGTAGTATGGAATGGGGTGATGTCAGTTGGATATGGTCCCGCTATGTGATAGGGTCACGAGGATGCAAGGCCCAAGTCTAGTTAATCGTTGTACGAGTTCGTGGATACGTTCCACCGAAACCAAGTCGTAAGGGCTGAGAAGAGCCCTAGCGGAAATGCAAGTGGCATAATGGCCAAGTTGGGATAATAACTCCAAGGATTTGAGAACAGAAACAATATTTGAAATTTTGTACATGTACTAAAATAAGTTTGGAAGTACGAGAAAGTATGACAAGTAAGAAAAGGAAGGAACAAGGGTTAAAATAACTATAATGATTATGGTTATGAGTAATGTAGGTGGGTAAAGAGAATCCTTTTTAGGCCATGAGTGGAGTTTAATTGTGATGATACACACGCCTTAGGTTCAGTAACACTGTCCATAGGTGCTCGTGATTGAGGTGCTACTAGTATTAGAGTTTACATCGGTTGGTAAACTAAGTTAGCCAGGTTATAGGTTCATGTCCCAACTAGTTTGGTGACTAAGTGAGACATAGAAGGGGAGTAACACGGGGGAACACATCAATTAGCTGAGTGGAAGTCCGACTGAAGGATTCAGATAGTGTTAGCCCCATGACTTAGAATACGACAGGGCCATCCCTTTATGCGGGGAAAAAGAAAGTAACCTCTAAGGATCCCATTTTTGAAGACTGTAACCTTCGAGTTTTGTGAGAAGGGACCGTGTATGGAAGGTCCATTGATATGTTTACGTATGTTATGTGGTGGCCATGTGTGGCATCATTGGTCTTGTGGAGTATTGATTGATAGGCATAGTAAAGAGACTATGCCGAAGTTTGTATAGCTTGACGACCGACTAAGAACATTCGGGGACGAATGTTTCTAAGGGGGGAAGAATGTTACACCCGTAATTCTAGGACATGTATAAGAGAATGGACGCGAGAACACAAGACTTGAAAATTGGTACGAAAGAAGGAATTTCCGAATGCCGGAAAGGAAAAATGTTCGTTGATGAGAATTAGATTCTCAAAATGCATTATTTGAGGAATATGAAATTTATTATCATTATGGAAATTTATTTTTACAGATTTGGTAACGTGGGGCCCACCCGAGGAATTTTACGTTTTGTGGGGCCCACGAGGGTTACAAAATTTTATGGACGAATATGAGAGCGACATGTGGCACCCCCCCCACATGGTCTTGGACGAAATTGGGCAAGGGTGTAATGGTCATTGACCAATGTAGATGATCAAGTCTTCAAGCTTGAGAAAATTGACCAAGTCAACTTGCCCACTTGGATAAATATTAATTACTCTTCATCCTAGCCACCCATATGTTATTATCTTGACCCTCCATTGTATTATATATACACACTAGATGCAAGACCAAGTCTTCAACACTTAGAAAAAATTGAGGAACTTTGAGCTTAGCCAAGATAGCTCTCGGGTTTAGCATATTCCCACACAAAAAAATTTGCAATTTCGGTTCATTATTCACAAGACTTTAACCCAAGGTCCCTAAGGGTATTGTAAGTATATCTCAATAGAAAGATCTCGGAAAAACGACGTTTTCACGTTAGTCGCAAGGCGAAAACCTAAGTCGTTTTTATAGTTTTGGATTGGAAATGGAAGAGAAGCTGGTTGTGAACTTCTAAAGGCTTCAAATAGCGGATTGGATCGTAAAGGAAAGGAGCTAAGAATTGCTAAGGAGCGATTTTGAATCTTGGAATTTATAAGGGCTTATAAAGGTAACAATTTTGTCGTTTTAGTAATTAAGATTACTTATTGTTGTAGCTATGGATATTAGCAACCAGATCGTCCGTCGAGTAGGCAAGGTTGCCTATGAGTTGGATCTTGTTATACCCCGTATTTCCAGAGTATGTACGTAAGGACGTACGTAGAAAATTTGAACTTGTACTAAGGCTTGGCCGAATTAATTTTGTTCACAGCACCCGTTTAGAGTCGTTTTTTTGAAACGTTTTCCACGACTTTCGTAGGGAATTTCGGCTATGTCATTTTTAATTTTGCGGATTTTTAGAGGCGAAGCGTGTTGGGCCAACAAGAGGCGCCACTTGGCACCCTCCCGTTGGCGGACGTGAGGGCTCGGATTGGGCGAAATGGAGGTGTAGTTGGTAGGATATTTTGTGTGTTAGTTGGCCTAGGACACATGGGTGAATCTTGGCCCTACACTTGCCTAGCATGGCTAAATCTTGGCCATTGGTTGGCCTTCACTTGACCTATAAATACCCTTTAGAGATGAAGAGTTCTTCATCCACAAAAGCTTTCAAGTCTAAAAATCCTCTCTTCTCCCTTTGTTAGCAAATCGTCCAACACCACTCCCCTTGAGAAGCTTGGCGAGGCTACCCCCTAGCCTAGCCAAAATCTACCCCCTTCCCTTGGTAGAAAAGTTGTCTTAGTATCGTTATAATGCCCAAAATACCTAGCCCAAATCCCTTAGTCTTTAGTAGAAGTTGTGAAGAACTTCTAAGGTTTCTTAGACTCTGGAGCGTACAACTTAGGAGCTAAACCTTGCTCAGCGCGACTTTATCTAGGATATTATTGGGCTTACCGAGGTAACTAATCCTAACCTCTTTTGAATTAGAGAATACTTCTTTGTAGTATTAGAACAAGTATTAGATACTTAGAAGAATATCACGATAGAAGGGTTTAAAGAAGAATAATTGAATCAGTACTCACTTAGAATTTGTTTTCACGATGAACTTACATAGCTCAGGGTAGGGTTGTGCTGCCCGACTTCCGTAGAATTATGAACCCTCTGTTTAGAATGACCTTGAGTAGTCTAGACTTTGATTGATGTCTGTGACTATTATGGTGACTCTGCGCGCGACATATTCAACTTGGCAGGTGGTTTTCGCTGAGAAGGTATGTGATTCTTCCTAAAGCATGATATTTTACAATATATAGTACGGTAGACGTACATGTGTTAACTGAATAATAACTACGGCAATGTCTTTGACTTAAGCCTGAATAATACTTATGGCAATGCCTCACGGCTTAAGCCTGAATAATACTTACGGCAATGCCTCACTTAAGCACGAATAACAAGAACTGAAAACATTTCAAAAGAATGCTGAATCATTTTTAACAGAAGATAAATACTTGGTTTTTAAAACAAAAGCTTAAGAGTTATACTAGCTTTATGGGAAGTTAGGTATAACAACTTAAGAAAGATAAAAAGGAACTGTTTACTTGTTTGTTTATAAAAGCCTTGTATTGATTTCGGTTAAGTGTAGTAAGATTGTTTGATAAGTAGACATGTTATGATGCTACCTGTGTTAGTGTCTTGTAATGCTGTGTAAGGGGGTCATTCTTGTTGTGCTTACGTTGCTAACCGGTAAGTCCATTGTACTGTTATTGTATCACCTACCCCATCGTTATACCAAAGGCTTGCCCGATGCGGTCTATACGGCTATGCGATGCGGTCTGTGAGACTATGCGGAGCGGCGGTATGCTCGGATTGATCATTCGGCGTTTGCCCGATCGCGAGATTCCTATGCGGTCTGTTGAGACTATGCGGTCTTTTGAGGCTATGCGGGCTGCGGGAGCCTAGGCGGATCTGGGGTTAGCTGCCCCGATCGAAATATCTCATGCGGTGCAGTGTGGGACCTATGCGGCTGCGGAAGTCGGGGCTAGGCACGCGGGAATGATACTATGGGCGATTGGCCTTGCCCGATCATTCGCGGCCTAGAATAGACTGTTCTGATTTTCCTATTCTTGTTGTTTGTGATGTGGCACTATGTGCAATTGAGCGATTGTATTTGTGAAAAGGTTTTGAATACTCGATTTCATTTAAGTACTTTATAGTTTCACATACTTGGTACTGTTGTCTTGACCTCCTTGAGGCTGCGTTCATCTGCGAGTAAGGCAGCAGTGCTAGATCCACATCCTTAGGATCTTTGCGTTGGTGTCGGGAGCTCCATCTTCTCCGAGGCTCTACTTTTGGGTATGATCTCCTGTATTGTAGATAGTTTTGTCAGATCGAGGTATGGCGGGCCCTGTCGCCATAGTTGTTCTTCGCCCAAGTGCAGTACTATTATGCAGTTGGGATGTAAGCGCAAAACTTGAGTTATTTATATTATGCGAAAGGCAAGCTTTTCATCGATAAACTATGTCTTATTTTATAAAGCTTTCTGTCTTGTTTTATATTCCGGTTACTCGATGTATGACTACTTGGGTGCCGGTGAGGCACGATCACGAGCCGAACGAATCGTGACAAAAGTGGTATCGAGCGATTAATCCTCGGAAAGTGTCTACGAGCCGTATCGATGAAGTCTTGATTATCGGTGTGTTGTGCACCACACCAATAATCGTGAGCTATAGGATATTTAGGATTAGTTTCTATTCTTCTCATTACGAGATCGTGCTTTAGAAGTCATGTTATAGGTTGGACCCTCTAACGTATTCCTTTCTATGTGATTATGCCTCACGTAAGGCAACCGGGCCCAGGAAGGCAAAGCGTGAGGCGCTAGCGAGACACCCAGTCACGAGGCTCGTGCCCGATCTATACGAGGCGGCGAGTTCTATGACGTCACCGCCCCAGCGAGACCACAGTACCACACCTCATGTCCCACGGCACAGGCGGAGGTTAGGTACAAGGAGATGGCCCACTATTGGCTAAAGTTGTGGCCCGTCTGAGAGAGGTGGATCACGGCAGTTCAGCTCGGCTCGATCGCACCGTAGTGCACCCGAGGCGAATAGTTTGAAGGCTACGAGATTTCTTGAGTTGTAGCCCGCGAGTTTTACTGGTCGGCGGGAGGATGATCGCGAGTTCATCCGTCACCGCAGAGGATTATCGCGGGTGATCGTGGCTTGAGATAGGCCGTGACATTCGGTTCGCATCGGCCGCGTGATACATGATCGATTGGTTTGATTCATAGGAGCTTTCGGGAGAGCATGCACTCCGCAGATATGGGATGAGTTTTGAGGCTTTTCTCACACACTTCTTGCCTCCGCAGATGAGGAGGCACGAGGTGATAGATTCTTATTCTTTGGCGGGAGGGCCTTGCGGTGAGGAGTACAATGTCGAGTTTGATTCTTTGGCTCGATATGTCCCCTGCCGGTAGCGAGATGGAGGGCGGTGCATCGCTATGTCACTGGGCTAGATGATTAAATGGCGAAGTCTTGTGCGGTGTGTCCCTTCACCGAGCATGGACATAACCCGTATGCAGCTGCATCTGGGTTGTGAGGCGTAGAGACCGCCGGGTAAGCGATATCAGCAGCGAGAAGAAGGCCAAGACGGCCGGTTCTTTTGGTGGGCCTCGTGGTGGCGGCGTCGGCGAAGTCGGTGCACCACGGCCAGCGCGAGCGCTCCTACCTCATTTTCGACACGGCCCGAGCGGTCGGCGTGTCGGGGCCCGGACTTGATTTCGGTAGCGAGGTGCTAACCGTCGAGGTCTGCTCGGTGTGCCCGTTGTGGCGAATACCATTCGGAGTGTACTCGAGCTTGCTATACTTGGCGGCGAGGTCACTTTGCGAGTTTGTCCGACCGGGCGGCGCTGGTGGTAGGCTCGGCTACGAGTGCATTGCGGCTTCCCGTCCCAAGCGATTACTCGCCCGGAGGGCAAGGTACACATGGATCAGCGGGTCGCGGCAGAGTCGTGGCGCAGTCCCGATTCTAGCGGTCCTCGAACCGCATATATGCTTTGTCCGGTAAGCGGGATCGTGAGGCCTCACGATGTCGCCACAGTACCTTATCGGATTCCAGTTTGATGTGTATGCTTTGATAGATCGGGTTCTACTGCATCCTATATATCTCCCTTGTTGCTAGTAGGATAGGGATAGAGCACGAGTCCATAGACCACTTCGAGGTAGCTACGCGATGGGTGATTCGGTGGTAGCTCGGCGGGTATATAGAGCTTGTCCTGTGACCATTTGCGATCGTCGGACCACTGCCGACTTGATAGAGTTGGAGATGATTGACTTGCGTGATTATGGGGATGGATTGGCTAACTTCTTGCTACGCCAATGTAGACCGCAGAGAGAAGTAATGCAGTTCCGATTTCTGAGGCGGTTGTTGAGTGGGAGAACCAGTATCGCCGAGGGTAGGTTTATTTCCTACCTCAAGGCTAGGAAGATAGTGCGAAGGGTATATCTACCATCTCGTTCGGGTGTTTGATCTTGAAGGCTGCGGTACCAGATTTTCATCGATTCGATGGTCGTGAGTTCCCAGACGTGTTTCGAGATGACCTCGGGTATCCCTCCCGAGGAGATTGAGTTTTGTATTGACATATTGCGGACACCGGCCTATTTCCATTCCGCCATACGAATGGCACTGCCGAGTTGAGAGAGTTGAAGGATCGGCTTAGAGATTTCTTTGGAGAAGGGTTTTATCGGACCTAGTGTTTCTCCCAGAAGCGCCGGTATTGTTCGTGAAGAAGAAGGATGGGGCCGCGCGTGTGTGTTGACTACGACGGTGAACAAAGTGACCATTAAACGAATACCCTTCCGAGATTGATGATTTGTTCGACCGATTGCGAGCGCGAGATGTTTCTCAAGATTGATCTGCGTTCGCTATCATCGTTCGTGTCGGAGGGTGGATGTCCCTGGGATTGCATTCCGGACGATGCGGGCATTATGAGTTCGTGGTCATGTCTTTTGGGTTGACAATGCTCGTGATATTCATGGATTTGATGAACCGAGTGTTCAAACCATTTTGGACACGTTTGTGATAGTGTTCATGATGATATCCTGGTTTATTCTCGCTCAGGCGGAGCATGCGGGCATTTGAGGCTGTCTTGTGATTCTCCAGACCAGCGATTATGCGCCAAGTTTTCCAAATGTGAGTTTTGGTTGACTTCATGGCGTTTCTTGGGCATATTGCCGGGTGATGGCGTTCGAGTGGATACGGCCAAGATCGGCGATCGAGACTTGCCTGAACTCTTACTCGGCAGAGGTTCGCGATTTTACGGGCCTTGCGAGGATATTATCGGTTCGTGGAGAAGTTTGCTTCTATCTGCACCATTGACTAGGTGACTCGAAGCGGCCAAGTTTCGGATGGTGATGCTTGTGGCGGGGTTTCGATTCTTTGAAAGAGAGACTAACGACCGCCCGTTCTTACTCTTCCGGAAGGTCGGATGGTTATGTCGTGTATTGTGATCGTCGAGCATCGGGCTGGGATGTGTGTTGATGCAGCATGGCGAGTTATAGCATATCGTCGACAGGTGAAGAAACACGAGAACTACCCCCATGATTTAGAGTTGGCGGTATGATTCACGCTTTGAAGATGCGAGGCACTATTTGTATGGGGTTCATGTGGATATTTATACAGACCACAAGAGCCTCAGGTATATCTTCACCGGAGGAGCTGAACTTACGGCGAGGCGGTGGTTAGAGTTGCTTAAGGATTACGATGTTGATATCTGTACCACGGGAAGGCCAATGTTGTGGCGTATGCTCTTAGTCGTAGGTCGATGGGAGCTTATCGGATGTGCGGCGAGGAGGACATGGTTCGTGATTTGCATCGATTAGCGAGCCTTGGTGTCCGCTTGATTGATTCGATAGCGGTGGGGTTAGAGTTCGTGAGGTTGCCGAGTCTTCCATCGTCGAGAGGTGAAGAGGCAACATTCGAGGATCCGGTTTTGCACGTTATCGCATCTGACTCTTACGTGAGAGCAAGGTCCTGAGTAGCACTTTGATGGGGTGCTAAGGTTTGAAGCGAGTTGTGTGTTCGGATGTTTGAGACTTGGCAGTGAGTTCTTGGGAAGCACACGCGGCGCGCGTTACTCTATCCATCGTGGTCGACCAAGATGTACCACGACCTTAGATCGTGTATTGGTGGGATGGCTTGAAGAGGGGCGTTGCGAGTTCGTAGCTCGGTGCGTGTTGTCGGCGGTGAAGGTAGAGCACGCAGGCACGGTGGTTTTATTCTGACGATTGAGATCGACACGGAAGTGGGAGGTAATCAACATGGACTTTATCACGGGATTACCTCGCACTCGGAGGAGACATGATTCTATATGGGTTATAAATCGGCCGACGTGACGAAATCAGCCCACTTTCTTCCCGTTAGGGCGACTTTCTACGGTGAGGATTATGCGGACTTTACATCCGAGAGATCGCCGACCGCATGGAGTCCCTAGTTCGATCATATCGATGAGGAGCCCGGTTCTGGCTAACTTCAGAGGTCCTTCGAGAGGTTTAGGGACGCAGTGAGCACAGTCGCATTTCATCCACGAGCATTGACGGACGAGGCGCACTATCCGCACTCGAGGATATCTGCGAGCTGTGTTATTGACCGATGGTAGTTGGGAGGATCATTTGCCTCTAGTTGAGTTTGCGTATAATAATAGCTACCACTCCAGATTCGGATGGCGCCTTATGAGGCCTTGTATGGGAGGAAGTGCGGTCGCCTATAGGTTGGTTCGATGTGGGCGAGTGCGGCTAGTGGGACAGATTTGGTGCAGCAGCGATGGATAAGGTGAAGCTTATCCGAGAGCGACTATTCGACTCGAGTCGGCAAGTCGTATGCAGATCATCGTCGTCGGCATCCGAGTTCGCGATAGATGATTGGGTTTTCTAAAGTGTCACCCATGAAGGGTGTGATGAGATTCGGAAGAAGAAACTCGGCCAGTACATTGGGCCGTTCGGATTGTCGCGAGGTAGGCAAGGTTGCCTACGAGTTGGATCTCGTCCGATCTGGAGCGGTGCATCCGTGTTTCACGTATCTATGTTGAGAGATGTATCGGGGATCCATCTAGGTACACCGATTGCGATGTCAGTGTGGCCAGGGGTTATCGTATGAGAGATTCCCATGGCGATAGTCGATCGTCGTGTTAGGCGTCTGCGGACGAAGGGCGTGGCTTCCGTCAAAGTCTTGTGGCGGAACGAGCTCGGGGAGGAGATGACGTGGGAAGCCGGCGAGGACATGAGACAGAAGTATCCTCACCTATTCCCACACCTCGGGTAATTCACTTTCCTACTTGTAAATTTCCATTATCATTTATGCCTAAGTGTTGTTTTGTGGCGTGTGTGGCATTTGCTAGCTGTTTAAGCTTCTTCGATAATCGTCTTGAGAAGGAACATTCGGGACGAATGTTTCTAAGGAGGAGAATGTTATACCCGTATTTCGGTATATGCGTAAGGGCGTGCGTAGAAAATTTGAACTTGTACTAAGGCTTGCCGAATTAATTTTGTTCACGGACCCGCTTAGAGTCGTTTTTCGACGCAAGCGTTTTCCACTTCGTAGGGGAATTTCGGCTATGTCATTTTTAATTTTTGCGGATTTTTCCGAGAGACGAAGCGTGTTGGGCCAACAAGAGGCGCCACTTGGCACCCTCCATTAGCGGGCGTGAGGGCTCTGATTGGACGAAATGGAGGTGTAGTTGGTAGGATATTTTGTGTGTTAGTTGGCCTAGGACACATGGGTGAATCTTGGCCTACACTTGCCTGGCTAAATCTTGGCCATTGGTTGGCCTTCACTGACCTATAAATACCCTTTAGAGATGAAGAGTTCTTCATCCACAAAAGCTTTCAAGTCTAAAAATCCTCTCTTCTCCCTTTGTTAGCAAATCGTCCAACACCCCTCCCTCGAGAAGCTTGGCGAGGCTACCCACTAGCCTAGCCAAAATCTACCCCTCCCTTGGTAGAAAAGTTGTCTTCTAGTATCGTTATAATGCCCAAAATACCTAGCCCAAATCCCTTAGTCTTTAGTAGAAGTTGTGAAGAACTTCTAAGGTTTCTTAGACTCTGGAGCGCATAACTTAGGAGCTAAACCTTGCTCAGGCGCGACTTTATCTAGGATATTATTGGGCTTACCGAGGTAACTAATCCTAACCCTCTTTTGAATTAGAGAATACTTACTGTTGTAGTATTAGAACAAGTATTAGATACTTAGAAGAATATCACAGTAGAAGGGTTTAAAGAAGAATAATTGAATCAGACTCACTTAAGATTTCCTGATGAACTTACATAGCTCACGGGTAGGGTTGTGCTGCGACTTACCGTAGAATTATGAACCCTCTGCTTAGAATGACCTTCGAGTAGTCTAGACTTTGATTGATGTGCGTGACTATTATAGGTGACTCTGCTGCGCGACATATTCAACTTGGCGGTGGTTTTATTTGAGAAGGTATGTGATTCTTCCTAAAGCATGATATTTTACAATATATAGTACGGTGAGCGTATACGTGTTAATCGAATAATAACTACGGCAATGTCTTTGACTTAAGCTGAATAATACTTATATGGTAATGCCTCACGCTTAAGCTCGAATAATACTTACAGAATGCCTCACGGCTTAAGCTGAATAACAAAAGAACAAAACATTTCAAAAGAATATGAATCATTTTTATGAAGATAAATACTTGGTTTTAAAACAAAAGCTTAAGAGTTATACTAGCTTTATGGGAAGTTAGGTATAACAACTTAAGAAAGATAAAAAGGAATTTACTTGTTTGTTTATAAAAGCCTTGTATTGATTTCGGTTAAGTGTAGTAAGATTGTTTGATAAGTAGACATGTTATGATGCTACGTGTTAGTGTCTTGTAATCTTTGTGTAAGGGGTCATTCTTGTTGTGCTTACGTTGCTAACCGTAAGTCCATTGTATCGTTATTGTATCACCTACCCCGATCGTTATACGCGGCTTGCCCTTGATGCGGTCTATACGGCTATGCGATGCTGTGAGACTATGCGAGCAGCGGTATGCTCGTGATTGATCATTCCGGCGTTGCTTTGACGCGGGATTCCTATGCGATCTGTTGAGACTACGGTCTTTTGAGGCTATGCGGCCGCGAGAGCCTAGGCGGATCGCCGGGTTAGCTGCCCCGTCTGAAATATCTCACGCGGTGCAGTGTGGGACCTATGCGGTGCGGAAGTCGGGCTAGGCACGCGAATGATACTATGGGCGATTGGCCTTGCCGATCATTCGCGGCCTAGAATAGACACATTCTGATTTTCCTATTCTTTGTTGTTTGTGATGTGGCACTATGTGCAATTGAACCGATTGTATTTGTGAAAAGGTTTTGAATACTCGATTTCATTTAAGTACTTTATAGTTTCACATACTTGGTACTGTTATCGACCTCGCCCGGGCCGCGTTCATGCCGCGTAAGAGGCGGCAGTGCTAGATCCACATCCTTAGGATCTTTGCGTTGGTGTCGAGCTCCATCTTCTCCGAGGCTCTACTTTTGGGTATGATCTCCTGTGTGTAGATAGTTTTATGCATCGAGGTATGGCGGGCCCCATCCGCCATAGTTGTTTACTTCCAGAGGTGCATAGTACTATTGTACAGTTGGGATGTAACTACAAAACTTGAGTTATTTATATTATGCCGAAAGGCAAGCTTTTCATCAGATAAACTGTGTCTTATTTTATAAACTGTTTCCTGTCTTGTTTTATATTCCGCTGGTTACTCTGATGTATGACTACTTGGGTGCCCCGGTAAGGCACCAGTCACGGGCCCCGGAACGGGTCGTGACAGATCTGCCATCAGAGTTAGAGGCGGTACATCCGGTCTTCCATGTTTCTATGTTGCGGAAGTGTATCGGAGATCCAGCGAGAGTTTTCCCTGCTAGTGAGGTCCAGGTGACAGAGGGGTTATCGTATGAGGAGAGTCCCATAGCGATTCTCGATCACCAGGTCAGGCGACTGCGGACCAAGGATGTGGCTTCCGTCAAAGTCTTGTGGATGAATGATAACCGGGAGGAGATGACTTGGGAAGCGGAGGAGGATATGTTGAGGAAGTATCCTCACTTATTCCCTGCACCTTCAGGTAATTCATCTTCCCTTACTTTTCAAGTTTTAATTGAAGTATTTCTTTTGCTTAAATGCTATTATGTGGCCATGTGTGGCATTATTGGTATGTCGGGGTTGTGAAAGGAAACTATGTCGCTAATTATAAGTTTGACTCCGAAAGAACATTCGGGGTCGAATGTTTCTAAGGGGGGAAGAATGTTACCCCCCGTATTTACAGGACATGTTTTAAGAACGTACGTGAGAATTCCTAATGTTAAGATTAGAGACTTGTAAAAATTTATCAGAATTATGGAATTGTCGGAAAACGAAATATTGTGACGAATGGGAGGGAGACACGTGTCACCCCCCTTATGGTGCCTTGGACGAAATTAGGCAAGGACTAAAGGGTCATTTGACCTTTGTGGGATGACTAAGTCTTGCAACTTGAAGAGCTTGACAATGTTGACTTGGTCAATGGGACCACTAGTCTTGATATTTAATAAGACCTCATCCAAACCACCCATTTGTTTACATCTTGACCCTCCATGTTACTATATAATACTACTAGTAGCAAGACTAATGCCAACACTTAGAAAAAATTTCAAGAATTTCAAGAACACAAATGGTTGCTCTCGGGTTCATGGCCATTTGAAAAGAATTTTTTTTTGTTTCTTGTCATTAAGCTCCACACTTTAAACCAAGGTTCTTGAGTGTATTGTAAGTGTATCTCAATAGAAAAATCTCGGAAAAAGATATTTTTCGTATTAGTCGCAAGGTGAAAACCTAGTTGCTTTCTAGGTTTTGTTTGGAAGTTTGAAGGAAATTTGTTGGTCTTGTTCTAAGGGTCTCAAGTAGCGGATTGAAGTGTCTTGAAGAGACTCTAAGTTGCTAAGGAACGACTTCGGATTTGGAGTTGGATTAAGATTCGTTGAGGTAATAATCTTGTCTCTTAAGTGTTACAAGATTATATATTGTTGTTAGCTTTACATGTTTGCTAGCATGAAGTATATGTGTTGAAGTTTCTTAAGTATTATGGATTGATTGTAGCCTTAAATCCGAAATGTCATTAAAGCCATGTGATGTTGGATTACAAATTGGTCGTTTATTAGAATCGTCGCATGTTACTTACTTGAAGATTATAGTAGTTATAATCAATTGCGACTTGATATCATGTTATACTAACAACTTGGATTGAAATGGAAATTGGATAAGAATTGGTATTGTTGCATCTCAATGTGGCCGAATTGGACTAGTAGTTTGTATTAGTTTGATATCGTTTGTGGGGCGGAATTTTACACGTCTAGTAGGCGTGCAATCCCCTATTGTTAATTGCATTGATTGGGCCTTAAATGTGGCGTGTTTGGTTATTGAATTCGGCCTTGAAAAAGGTGGCAAAGTAAGTAGAAACAAAGGAGGTGCTGTCCGATTTTCCGTAAAATTTAGTGACCTTACACTTATAATATTTTACGTTTGAAGTAAGGCGTTAATAGACGTATTGTGGATATTATAGGTTGAAATACTACGGGCGGGATATTGTACGTGGCAAGTGGTTTGACCCGAAGAGGTATGTAGAACTTTCCTATCTTTTGAGCATGACTAGTTGCATGTATATAGTACGGTAGACGTACAAGACCTTGATATCCTTTACTAGTTTTATGAATAGCCAAGTCGGGTGATGTTACTCCCCGTAGTTCCAGGGTATGTATACGAAGACGTTCGTACGAGAATACGACACAAAATTGGAAAGGAAGAAAGATGTGATTTTTCGACGGAAAAGTTTCCGGATTTTGTGAAAGAAAAAGGTTCGTTAATGGGAATTGGATTCCCAGATTTGGTATTTGGACTTTTTGAAATATTTGAGAATTATGGAATTTTATTTCCGGAATTGGTCACGTGGGGCCCACGGGGAAAATTTACGGTTTTGTGGGGCCCACTTTATTTTTGGATTTTTGGCATTACGGATATTTTCGAGCGATGAAATATTTTGGACGAGTAGGGGGGAAACACGTGTCACCCCCATGTGGCCATGATTGGCCGATTGGTGGACAAGTGTGACATGTGGGGCGTTTTTTTGGTGGACAAGTGGCAAGCCACTTGTCCCATTTTTGTGGTGGACATATGTCTCAAAGTTGTGGTGGACATTTGGTTGGAAGAACCCACACACACTTGTCCCTAATCCTCACCTTACACTTGCTTTGATCCTAGCCATTGGTTGGCCTATAAATACCCCTTGATTTCAAGACTTTATTCATCCACACTTAGAGAAATTCCAAGGCAAAATTCTCCTCCCTCAGGTGTTCTCGCCCAAACACACCCCACCTTGTGTAAATTCTTCAAGTGTTGGTATAATTCCAAATACCTTAGCCTAAATCCCTTGTAGTATTCCAAAGTTATCCCAACATAAGAGCCCGGAAATACTACTTTATTTCAATAGTCGTAAAACGATACCCTAGGAAAATCTTCATAGATGGATGAAGTGTTAAGAGAAGTTGTTTAGAAATTTCTAAGGGTTGCTTGGAGCGGGTTGGAGCGTAAGGAAGTGGAGCTAAACGTTGCTCAGGATCGACTTATAAATCTTGGATAATTTTGGGCTTATCGAGGTAATGATCTTTGTCCCCCTATTGTAATTGGATATTACATATTGTAGTAGTTTAGATTTGAGTATAAGATATATTGGAAGGATGATTATAAAGAATTGAACTGTATCTACAGTAGACTTGTAGTATTATTGTGGGGCAGTGTTGTACACGTCCGGTTAGGCGATGTAACCCCTCCTCGAGTTGTTGGCTTGGTAGAGGGCCTTGATAGAGGAGGAGAGTAATGTGGTTACTGTGGGAGTCTTCGAATTTTTCCGTAGAATAAGGAACCTTGTACTTTGAATTGTGCTGCAAGAGATCGAGAAGTTGATAAACGTTTTATGGCCATTATAGGTTGAAGTACTACGAGTAGCGTATTCTACTTGAAGGGTGGAAAAGGCTAGCAGGGTTATAGTACTTTGGAGCATTTTGCTTATTGTCGATAATCGTCGCGAAGTATGTGAACCTCTTCCTATCCTTTCTAGAATGATTGTTGTGAAATATATATAGTGCGGTAGACACACGTGTGTTTAAAGGAATTTGATTTTTCTTTTGTGTCCTTGACTTGATTCCAAAGTTAAGTGACTTGTTATGAAATATTAAGGACTTGAATTATGTAAAAAAAAAAAGTTGTAAAACCTCATTCATGAGTAATGGGTGTGTGGTCTTTTAAAGAATAAAGTATTTTGATTTCGAAAATGAGAATAGTTGTCCTTGGTTGGTTTAAAACATAAAGTGTTATAATAGCTTTATGGGAAGTTATTTATAACGACTTTATGAAAACAAAAGAATGGTTTTATCATTGGATTTAAATGATAACTTGACATTTTAAAAGTTGGAGGTTGGTTTCCTTAAAAGATATGATTTAAAGATTAGGAGACTGATTTTTGAAAGTAAAGAGACTTGACTTATAAACAACTTGATTTTGGGAAAGGAGAAGTAACTTGATTTAAAGGCATAGGTTACTTGTTTTTAAAAGAGTAAGACACTTGGTTTAAAAAAAGTATATTGCTACTTGACTTTAAAAAGGAAAAGTGTCTTTGTTTTAAAAGAAGGCATGGTTTTGTCTTTAAAATGGTTTAAAAAGGAAGACATGCTTTTGTCTTAAGATTGGTTTAAAAAGAAGGTATGGAAATTGTTTTGGTTTACTTAAAAAGATAGTTACTCTATTTTGATACTACGGGTATCGTGTGACTTTTGTGAAAGAAATGGATCTTTTTTTTAAGAGTTGAAGTATGTAGTACTTTAGGGTTAAAACCCGGATTTGTTGACATGAAACAAAAGTACCTTGTGTGAGTAACTTGACTATGTTGGCTTGTGATAGCCTTGTAATACTTTCTTGTTGGTTTGATAAGTAAACATGTTATGATGCTACGTGTGTTAGTGTCTTGTGAAGTTTGTGTAAGGGGGTTTTCTTGTTGTGCTTATGTTGTTTAACGATAAGCAGTTGTGCTGGTATTATATCACTTACCCCCCTGACTTGTTATGCCGAGGGTTAGCCACCCCCGATGCGAGGAATACCTCACGGGTCCACGTGACCTATGCGAGCTGCGGAGTTCGGGATGATCACCCGGTGTGTTACTGTAGATGAGAGGAATACCTCACGCGTCCACGTGACTACGCGGACCGCGGAGTCGTGTTGATGCCGAGGGTTGGCTACCCCCGATGCGAGGAATACCTCATGCGGACCTAGGTGGTCTATGCGGACTGCGGAAGTTCCATGATTAGGCTCGCATAATGATACTATGGGCGATTGGCCTTGCTTCGATCATTAGCGGCCTAGAAAAGACCAGTTACGTTATATCTATTTTGCTCTTGTTTATGTTGTGGCACTATGTGCGGTTAAAAATTGGTTGTTAAATGCGTATTTGTGAACCGGTTTTAAAATGTTATGATTTTATTTCAAGATTTACGCTTTCACATACTGCACTTGTTATCGACCTCGCCCGGCCGCTTTCATGCCGCAGTAGAGTACACCGATTGTCGATCCTCGCTCATAGGATCACATTCAGCGTTTTAGGAAGCTCCGTTTCTCGAGGCTTATCTTTAGTATAGTCCTGTCGTTGTAGGTACTACATTCGTGGTATGGCGGCCCCGTCGTAGTTGTGGTTACATTCTTAGAAGTTTGTAGTACTGTTGTGGGCAGGGTTTGTAAAAGGGATGTAACTGTTCAGGTTTAATCATTTTTATATATATGCAGAAAGGTGACCGTTTTGGTTTGCCTATTTTTCTTATTGTATATCTTGTTTCATGTGTAAGTTTTTATTTCCGCTGATTTTCTCTGATGTTGTATCACTAAGGTGCCCGGGGTAAGGCACCAGTCACGGGCCCGGGGTCGGGTCGTGATAAAAGTGGTATCAGAGCAGTTAATTGTTACACCCCGTAAGTCCAGGACATGTATAAGAGAATGTACGTAAGGAAACAAGACTTGGAAAATTAGTACGAAAGGAAGAATTGTTTTTTTTTCCGACGGAAAATCTTCCGGACGTCGGAAAGGAAAAATGTTCGTTGTTGAGAATTTGATTCTCAAAAGGCATTATTTGAAGAGTATGGAACTTATTAATATTATGGAAATTTATTTTTACGGATTTGGTCATGTGGGGCCCACCCGAGGAAATTTTGCATTTTTGTGGGGCCCACGAGGGTTACGGAATTTTATGGACGAATGAGAGGGCGACACGTGGTACCCCCTCATGTGGTCTTGGACGAAAATGCAAGGGGTAGAATGGTCATTTGACCTATGTAGATGATAAGTCTTGCAAGCTTGACATAATTGACTAGTCAACTTGCCACATAAGCTTAATCCTTGTGATAATCATCCTAACCTCACATTTGTGGACATCTAAACCCTCCAATATGTGTTATATACTAACTAGTAGCAAGACTTGGCATTTTCTACACTTAGAAAAAATTAGAACCCTTAGAGAGAGGAGAAGAGCTCTCGGGTTTGGCTAAGCTCTCACATGAAAAATTTGTAGTTTTGATCCATTAGCCACAAGACTTTAACCCAATGTCCCTTAGGGTATTGTGAGGATATCTCAATAGAAAGATTTCGGGAAAAACGCATTTTCACGTTAGTCGCAAGGCGGAAACTAAGTGAGTTCTTCAACTTTGAAAATGGAACTTGAAGATGGGTTCTTCATAGGCCTCTAAGGAGTGCTTGGAGCGGATTGGAACCTAAGGAAAGGAGCTAAGAATTGCTAAGGCGCGACTTTGAATCTTGGAAATTTTAAGGGCTTTGAAAGGTATAAATTTTGTCGTTTTAGCAATTAAGCTTACTTATTGATTGTAGCTATGGTTATTAGAAAGCATGAGTTATATATTACGAAGTTTGATTATTATGTTGGCTATTGGAACCCTAATCCGAAAACTAGCATGTTTAGCTTTAAGATTGGAATTCAAGTTGATTATTAGTTTAAGTCGTCGCATGTTGAATAAAGAAGGAAATTGTAGTTGTTGAAGTATTTATGACTAAATAACATGTTGACCTTAGAACTTGGAATTGGAAAATGATTGGAAAAGACGTAGTGTTATTGGTTATATGTTGGCCGAGAATGGCTAGTAAAGTATTATACTTTTTGGTATGAATTGTGGGGCGGAATTTTACACGTAGAGTAAGGCGTATAATCCCCTTTGTTTGGATGTTGTTTGGAGCCTTAAATGTGGCTTGTTGGTTATTGTATTCGGCCTTGAAAAAGGTGGCAAAGTGAGTAGAAACAAAGGAAGTCTTTGCCCGATTTTCCGTAGAATTAGAGACTAAATACTTAGTATTATTCTACATAGAGACTAGAAGTTGATAACCTTGTTGTGACCATTATAGGTTGACACTTCTACGTATGGTGTATTCGGCTTAGCTTGTGGATTTAGCCGAAAAGGTATGTGAACTATCTCCTCTTCTAGCATGATTCCTTAAGATTAAGAAAGTATGTTCTACTCCTTAAATGATCCATTCCTTGGTTGTATTTGGATTGCCTAGAATAGAATTTGTTCTATGTACTTGATTGTACTTTGATGTTAAATTGTAAGTTGTAAAATCCATTTTCTTAGTGAAGTTTGGATTCTTAAAGGTGAAGGTATTTTTCTTAAAGTACATAGAGACTTGAAAAGGAAGTGGTTTCCAAATCTTTTGGCTAGTGCCTTAGTTCTAAAACCTAAAGGTCATTATAATGACTTTAGGGGAGTCAAAGGAGTGATTTACTTATTTGATTTAAAAAAGGAGAAATGACATGATTTAAGAGAAGTAACTTGCGTTAAGGGTGAAGTTACTTGAGGTTTAAAAAGTAGAAGAAAACTTGTTTTCTAACTATTAAGAGACTTGAAGTATTTTGAAAGTTGAGAACTTGATTTGTAAGTATGTGATACTTGGTTTTAATAGTATAAGTCTCTTGGTTATTAAAGGAATGGATACGTCTAAAACCATAAAGGGTTATAACGGCTTTATGGGAAGTTGGTTATAACGGCTTTATGGAAGGTTTAGAAAGTTGTCTATTTTGATTAAATCGGCATAAGTTTCCTAGATTGTGAAAATTTGGAGTCACTTGATTTCAAGCTTTGAAATGAGTTTTCTAAAAGTGTAGTAACTTACTTTGAAAAATAGACACGTCTTGATACTACGGGTGTTAGTATCTTGGGGCTTTACATAGAAAGGAGTCTTTTATAAAAGAGAATGCGTATGTAGTACTTTGACTTGTTAAAAGAGAATTATTCTATGTATGCCTTGATTAGTACTTTGGCTTGATAAATTGAGAATTTGTCTAAGTGTGCCTTGATAAGTACTTTGACTTGTTAAAAGAGAATTATTCTATGTATGCCTTGATTAGTACTTTGGCTTGATAAATTGAAAATTTGTCTAAGTGTGCCTTGATAAGTACTTTGACTTGTTAAAAGGGAATTATTCTATGTATGCCTTGATTAGTACTTTGGCTTGATAAATTGAGAATTTGTCTAAGTGTGCCTTGATAAGTACTTTGACTTGTTAAAAGAGAATTATTCTATGTATGCCTTGATAAGTACTTTGGCTTGATTAATTGAGAATTAGTCTAAGTGTGCCTTGATAAGTACTTTGGTTTGATTGATTGTGAATCATTCTAAGTGTGCCTTGGTAAGGACTTTGGCTTGATTAATTGAGGAATTGCCTATGTGTGCTGGAAATAGCCGGTTGTGTGCTATTGGTATATCAGTCGTTTCGGGGTCATTCCCGGGGTTAGTGGCATTTGCAGATTCCGTGGAATTGCTACCCACGATGCGATGAATACCTCATGCGGGTCCGTAAGGACTTATGCGGGTGAAATAGTCCCATGCGGGCGGGTCCAGCCTATGCGAGGAATACCTCATGCGAGTCCGTACGGGCTTATGCGGGTGAAATAGTCCCATGCGAGGAACACCTCACGCGGGTCCAAGCGCCTATCACGGGTGAAATAGTCCCGAGTAGGATGGTTAAATGATCTGCGCGCGGATGGTCTGCTTTGGTCATGAGCTTCCTATTTTATATTGTAAGGATACTACTGTTTATTCTCATTGTTAGTAAGGCACAATGTGTTGTAATTTGATTATCATATATGTCCCCGGATTTGATTGTTTACCCTATGGTCATGCTTTTACGATGTAGGATTCCGGGGCATGAGACCACGAGGCATTTAGGACACGCGGGGCGGGTGTTCATGTATCCTTATTGGTGTTAGTACATCATGGACTGCCGGCAGTGAGGAAGGATTCCACGGGCATGATTGATATTATGGGCGTGAGACCCATAGTTATATTTGAGTAGTGACTTTGAGGGCCTGCGTCCCTGACTTGATATGACCTTATGTGTTATGCATCGTAGGTTGGCTATCATACATGTCTCCTGCTTTGTTTAAACGTTATGATTTTATTACTGATTTCATCGCTCACATACTTGGTACATTCTTCCGTCTTGACCTCGCCCGAAGTGCGTTCACGCCGCAGTTTAGGTACGTTGTTTGGTGATCGGCAGTGTAGGATCTGCTCGGGATTTTGGATAGCTCCTCTATCCGTGAGTTTATCTTTTGGTATATATCCTTGATGCAGGCTTTATGCAGTTTTGGTGCACGGGGCCTTGTCGTCATATTTCGCTTAACTCGCAAGTCTGTATTCATATGTGGATTGGACTCGTATGCGGTGTAGTGTCTTTTGTTTATGTATATATGGCAGCCTTTGTCGGCTTTGCCCTTGCGTCACGTTGTTTTAAAAAAATGAGGTGTTATTTAATTTCGCGATTTACTTGCGTTGTTAAGGTAGAAGGTGCGGGTTGGGCACCGATCCCACGCTCGGGGTTCGGGTGTGACAGAGTGGTATCAGCGATCGATCCTCGGAATGTTCTGACCGTGTCTAGTAGAAGTCTTGATTATCGGTGTGTTGCGCGCCACACCCATAAACAGGAGGCTACGGGACATTTAGGAGTTGGTTTCTATTCTTCTCACTCTAGATCGTGCCATGAAATTGTGTTAGTAAGATAATTCCTCTCGACGTATTGTTGTGTTCTGATTATCCCTCGAGGAGAGCGGCACGCCGAGAAGGGCAAAGGAGTAGCGAGCTACTAGTCGGACTCGAGAGAGTTGATAGGGCTTATACCTGTGTTATACGGATGTGGTTCCACAATCGTGAGTTCTTCTTCGCGAGTTTTGAGAACACAAGACACGAGCCTCTGATTTCTCGGTTGAGGCGACTTTAAGGTCATGAAGGAAGCCATTATGTTATTGACCAAGATAGCAATGCTACAGTTGTTATACCCCGTATTTCCAGAGTATGTACGTCAGGACGTACGTAGAAAATTTGAACTTGTGATTTAGGCTTGGCCGAATTCTTTTTGTTCACAACACCCGATTAGAGTCGTTTTTCGACGAAACGTTTCCACAGCTTTCGTAGGGAAAATTCCGGCTATGTCATTTCTTATTTTTGCGGATTTTTCCGAGAGACGAAACATTTTGGACCAACGAGAGGGCGACACTTGTCACCCTCAAGTTGGTGGAGTGATGGGCGGTAGCTTGGCCGAAAGGTGTGCATTAGTTGGTAGGATATTTTTGTGTGTTGATTGATAAGTGGGACCCACACACACTTGTCTAAATCTTGGCCCTACACTTGCCTTGCACTTGGCATGATCTTGGCCATTGGTTGGACTTGGCTTATACTATAAATACCCCCCTTAGGATGACTTCTTCATCCATTCCAAATATTTCCTAAGTGTTAAAAATCCCTCCCCCTTGAGAGGCCTTAGCCGAGAGTCCCTCCCCTCCCCTTGGCGAGAGCCCCACAGTGGGGTAGGCCGAGGTATACACCCCTCCAGGGTGCTAGCCGTGGGGTACCCCCCCTAGCCTAGTTGTCTTCGTATAATACCCCCCCTCTTGTTAGAAATACTCTCAAAAGTATTGTTGTAATGCCCAAAATACCTTAGCCGTATACCTTGTAGTATTCTAAGGTTATACCTATACGAAAAGCCCAGAAATACTATTATACTTCCCGTCTGTCACCAAACCGAAACCCTAAGGAAAATCTCCATGGTTAGTTGGAGTAGTATGTAGAAGTTGGTTAAAACTTCTAAGGGTGGTTTAGAGCGGGTTGGAGCGCACGGAGTTGGAGCTAAACGATTGCCCAGGATCGACTTTATACTTGGATAATTATGGGCTTATCGAGGTAATTATCTTGTCCCTCTATTGTAATTGGAAATTACATATTGTTAGAATATATAGTTGAAGTATACTATATATAGAACTGAACGTAGTTAGTTGGCAATGTCTTTTGACTTAAGCCTGAAGAACTGAACTGAACTGTAATTACATAGGACTGTATTACAGTAGACTTGTGTAGTAGTACTGTGGAGTAGAATTGTACCCGTTCGGGTTAGATGTATGAACCCACTGGTTGGCTTGATGGCGGCCCCGATAGAGAAGGAGATTTACGCTGTTTGCGGGGAGGTCTTCGAATTTTACGTAGGATGTTCTACGAAGGAATCTAAATGTTAATAAGCGCCTTGTGGCCTTATAGGTTGAAGTACTACGTATGGCGCGATCTACTGGCTAAGTAGTAGCCGACGGTTTGAAGTACTTGGGCGTTTGCTATTAGTCGATACTGCCGCGAGGTATGTGAACCTCTTCCTATCTCTTCTAGCATGATATGTGTGTAACTATGTAGTACGGTAGACGTACATGTGTTTAATGTATTTGATTGGTTTGAAACATAAAGTGTTATAACGGCTTTATGGGAAGTTGGTTATAACAGCTTTATGTTGGTAAGAAAATACATGTGGTTTTAAAAAGGTAACTGGTTTGAACTATAACTGGCTTGTTATGTGTTAATAAAGAACTTGAAGTATTGCAAAAGATTTTTGAATCATTTTGAAAGAAGAAGTAATACTTGGTTTTTGAAAACTTAAGAGTAATACTAGCTTTATGGGAAGTTAGGTATAACGGCTTAAGAATGTTTCTTGATTTGGAAATCGAATGTGTATCGACAAACCACTGCGGCGTTAATAAAGGAAATGTTTTGACTAATTAAGTATTAATAAAACCAGTAGAAACCTCCATCTGCATAGAAGCTAAGATGAGACAAAATGATATTTCCTAGATCATGGCTGCTGTAATAAGATTGTTATAAACAAGAATATCCTACTTCCATATAAGGCTTATGTCTCCCAGATTGTTGAAAAGAGAATTATATTCTTAAATGAATAAGACTATGAACTACGAAACCTTTTTAAAATAAGAAACGTGAACATTTGAAATTAGGCAAACTTGAACGTTTGGAAAATAATGTTGTTACTTGATTTTACAAAGGTAAATGTTTTGGTTTACTTAAAAAGACAGTCACTCTATTTTATACTACGGGTATTGTGTGACTTATGTGAAAGCAATGGATCTTTTAAAAAGCTTTAATGTATGAAGTACTTTAGGGATAGATACACGAACTTGTTAGCATAAAGTACCTTGTGTGAATAACTTGATTGTGTTGGTTTGAGATAGCCTTGTAAATACTTTCTTGTTGATGTGATAAGTAAACATGTTAGGATGCTACGTGTGTTAGTATCTTGTGTGATCGTGATGTAAGGGGTCATTCTTGTTGTGCTTACGTTGTTAAGCGTTAAGCGGTTATCTTATTATTGTATCACATACCCCTTTGACTTATTATACCGAGGGCTTGCCACCCTGACGGGTCTTTACGGCTATCACGGTCCTCGTGACTACGCGGAGTCGCGGTAGCTCGGGATTGATCATTCCGGTGTTTAGCCCGATGCGGGGATTCCTATGCGGTCTGTTGAGACTATGCGGTCTTTTGAGACTATGCGGGTTGCGGGAGCCTAGGCGGATACCGAGGTTAGTGCGCCCGATCACGGGGTATACCTCGGCGATGCAGGACCGTGATTCGAGGAATACCTCATGCGGGTCCGTGTGTGACCTATGCGGGCTGCGAGAGTTCGAGGATAGACGCAAGCATTGATATTGCGGGGCGAGTGGCGGCTTCGATCATGTGGTGCGGTCTAGAAAGACCTCGGGATACGATTTGTGGTAATTTTGGTGCTGTGGGTCTTAGTAGTCGGCTATGCCTTCGTACTTGCCGTCACGGTTTTATTGTGATAACTTTGAGGCGTGAGTCACGACTTGACATATCGCTTATTTGTTGTGAGCGTAGTTTGCTTATCATACATGTCTCTGCTTTATAGACTATTATGATTTCATTTACGTATTTTTAGTTTCACATACTCGGCATTGTTATCGACCTCGCCCGAAGTGCGTTCATGCCGCAGTTGAGGTACACCGCCGTTGATCCTAGCTCTCGAGTCACATTTGACGTTTGGGAAGCTCCGTTTCTCGGAGGCTTATCGATGGTATGGTCCTGTCGTAGTAAGTGTTTACATTCGGGGTTTGGCGGGGCCTGTCGCCATTGTTGTCGTATCATTCTTAGAAGTGCATGAAATCGTTGTGGCGGGGTTTGTAAAAGGATTAAAGCTGCTCATTTTGAAAAAGTTGTTATTTATATATATCCGAAAGCAAGTTTTCTCAGTTATTGTTTCATATTTCATAATATGTCTTGTATCGTTGTATGTTCGCTGATTACTCGATGTTGTATCACTAGGGTGCGGGGTAAGGCACGATCCACGGGCCCAGTTCGGTCGTGACAACGATTTCCTCAAGGAGGTTATTCGGCAAGATGAGACAGTGTCTGAGAGGGTAGAGAGCGGCGCGGAGATCTGCGTAAGAGGCTAGACCGGTTGGTTATTCCGGTGAGTTTTGGACGAGCCGCCTCAGCGGCGAGTGAGATATTCGTCAGCCTACCCAAAGACATACCCCGCAGCTCACAGTGGGAGATTTGACCTGAGTATTTAGAGTCGGTCAAGCTCGAGGATCGAGGTTACCGAGGAAGCAGAGGATTTTCTCGATCGAGGCCACTTATTCCTCGATGTTCAGATGTGGTAAGCGTCATTCGGAAATGCCGTTATATGGCAGTGTGTTTGCTTTTATTGTGGCGTCGGGCCATATTCGGTATGTCCTTTTAGAAAGAGCAGTGAGGTAGCTCGGCTATGAGGCCGATGGTTGATTCCCTTTCTTCCACGGTATGCGTTCCCGAGCGGGGTGTCGGATGTTAGCCACCGTGGTGGAGGTCGAGTGGAGTTTATGGTTCTGGCGGTCCTTGAACCGCAGAGATGACGTGACTCTTTGGGCGGGATCGGGGCGACATCGCGGCGGTTACGGTATATGTCGATTCTTTTGAATCATACGTGCATTGATAGATTCGATTTTACCCTAGCGTATATGTTTTCCCTTTATTGCTAGAGTTGTAAAGTGATAGTACCCAGTAGGGATACTTTGATTAGTAAAGTGAAAAGTTAAGAATGTTGACAAGAATGATAAGTGAACCGAGACTATAGTTGTGTAGAGTTCACACGTAGTAATTGCCAAATAAATGTAAGGCCAGTAGGGAAGAATGTCTGATGAAATACTTTGGCTTATGTGACAAACCTCTAGTGAATAGGGGATAGGGTAAGAAGTACCTTGAGATAAGAGAGATTTATTTCAAACTAAGAATGAGAAGTTAAGTGTGACGATGAGTGGGTTATGGACTCATTTTGGGTCACGGTAGTATAGAATGGGGTGATGTCGGTTGGTAGTGGTCGTATGTGATAGGGTCACGAGGATGCCAGCCCAAGTTTAGTTAATCGTGGTACGAGTTTGTGGGCCAGCGTTCCACGAACTAGGTCGTAAGGACCGAGAAGAGCCTTAAAGGGAATGTAAGTAACAATATGGCCAAGTTTGGTTAGTAACTCCAGTTGGAGAACGAAACAAAATTAGAGATTTTGTGCGTTTACTAAATGAGTTTAGAAATGCGAGAAAGAGCGACAAGTAAGGAAAGAAAGGAACCTCTAGGGATCCGTATTTTAGAAAAGGCGTAACCTTCGAGTTTGTGAGAAGGGGTAGCGGACGGAAGGTCCATTGATATGTTTACGTATGTTAGGCGATGGCAGTGTGGCGTCGTTATTCTTGTGGAGTATTGATTGATAGGCGTAGTATAGAGTTTATGCCGGAGTTTGTATAGCTTGGCAACCGACTAAGAACATTCGGGGACGAATGTTTCTAAGGGGGGAAGAATGTTACACCCCGTAAGTCCGGGACATGTATAAGAGAATATGCGTAAGGAAACAAGACTTGGAAAATTAGTACGAAAGGAAGAATTGTTTTTAAATGGAAAATCTTAGGACGTCGGAAAGGAAAAATGTTCGTTGTTGAGAATTTGATTCTCAAAAGGCATTATTTGAAGAGTATGGAACTTATTAATATTATGGAAATTTATTTTCTGGATTTGGTCATGTGGGGCCACCCGAGAAATTTTGCATTTTGTGGGGCCACGAGGTTCTGAGAATTTTATGGACGAATGAGAGGGCGACACGTGGCACCCCCTCATGTGGTCTTGGACGAAAATGCAAGGGGTAGAATGGTCATTTGACCTATGTAGATGATAAGTCTTGCAAGCTTGACATAATTGACTAGTCAACTTGCCACATAAGCTTAATCCTTGTGATAATCATCCTAACCTCACATTTGTGGACATCTAAACCCTCCAATATGTGTTATATACTAACTAGTAGCAAGACTTGGCATTTTCTACACTTAGAAAAAATTAGAACCCTTAGAGAGAGGAGAAGAGCTCTCGGGTTTGGCTAAGCTCTCACATGAAAAATTTGTAGTTTTGATCCATTAGCCACAAGACTTTAACCCAATGTCCCTTAGGGTATTGTGAGGATATCTCAATAGAAAGATTTGGAAAAAGCGCATTTTCACGTTAGTCGCATGGCGGAAACTAAGTGAGTTCTTGACTTTGAAGATGGAACTTGAAGATGGGTTCTTCATAGACCTCTAGGAGTGCTTGGGCCGGATTGGAACCTAAGGAAAGGAGCTAAGAATTGCTAAGCGCGACTTTGAATCTTGGAAATTTTAAGGGCTTTGAAGGTATAAATTTTGTCGTTTTAGCAATTAAACTTACTTATTGATTGTAGCTATGGTTATTAGCAAGCATGAGTTATATATTACGAAGTTTGATTATTATGTTGGCTATTGGAACCCTAATCAAAACTAGCATGTTTAGCTTTAAGATTGGAATTCAAGTTGATTATTAGTTTAAGTCGCCGCATGTTGAATAAAGAAGGAAATTGTAGTTGTTGAAGTAGTTATGACTAAATAACATGTTGACCTTAGAACTTGGAATTGGAAAAGGGTTGGAAAAAGCGTAGTGTTATTGGTTATATGTTGGCGAGAATGGCTAGTAAAGTATTATACTTTTGGTATGAATTGTGGGCGGAATTTTACACGTAGAGTAAGGCGTGTAATCCCTTTGTTTGGATGTTGTTTGGAGCCTTAAATGTGGCTTGTTGGTTATTGTATTCGGCCTTGAAAAGGTGGCAAAGTGAGTAGAAACAAAGGAAGTCTTTGCGATTTTCCGTAGAATTAGAGACTAAATACTTAGTATTATTCTACATAGAGACTAGAAGTTGATAACCTTGTTGTGACCATTATAGGTTGACACTTCTAAATGCGGTGTATTCGGCTTAGCTTGTGGATTTAGCGAAAAGGTATGTGAATTATCTCTCTTACAGCATGATTCCTTAAGATTAAGAAAGTATGTTCTACTCAAATGATCCATTCCTTGGTTGTATTTGGATTGCCTAGAATAGAATTTGTTCTATGTACTTCCTTGATTGTACTTTGATGTTAAATTGTAAGTTGTAAAATCCATTTTCTTAGTGAAGTTTGGATTCTTAAAGGTGAAGGTATTTTTTCTTAAAGTACATAGAGACTTGAAAAGGAAGTGGTTTCCAAATCTTTTGGCTAGTGCCTTAGTTCTTAAACCTAAAGGTAATTATAATGACTTTAGGGGAGTCAAAGGAGTGATTTACTTATTTGATTTAAAAGAGGAGAAATGACATGATTTAAGAGAAGTAACTTGCGTTAAGGGTGAAGTTACTTGAGGTTTAAAAAGTAGAAGAAAACTTGTTTTCTAACTATTAAGAGACTTGAAGTATTTTGAAAGTTGAGAACTTGATTTGTAAGTATGTGATACTTGGTTTTAATAGTATAAGTCTCTTGGTTATTAAAGGAATGGATACGTCTAAAACCATAAAGGGTTATAACGGCTTTATGGGAAGTTGGTTATAACGGCTTTATGGAAGGTTTAGAAAGTTGTCTATTTTGATTAAATCGGCATAAGTTGCCTAGATTGTGAAAATTTGGAGTCACTTGATTTCAAGCTTTGAAATGAGTTTTCTAAAAGTGTAGTAACTTACTTTGAAAAATAGACACGTCTTGATACTACGGGTGTTAGTATCTTGGGGCTTTACATAGAAAGGAGTCTTTTATAAAAGAATGTACGTACGTAGTACTTTGACTTGTTAAAAGAGAATTATTCTATGTATGCCTTGATTAGTACTTTGGCTTGATAAATTGAGAATTTGTCTAAGTGTGCCTTGATAAGTACTTTGACTTGTTAAAAGAATTATTCTATGTATGCCTTGATTAGTACTTTGGCTTGATAAATTGAAAATTTGTCTAAGTGTGCCTTGATAAGTACTTTGACTTGTTAAAAGGGAATTATTCTATGTATGCCTTGATTAGTACTTTGGCTTGATAAATTGAGAATTTGTCTAAGTGTGCCTTGATAAGTACTTTGACTTGTTAAAGCGAATTATTCTATGTATGCCTTGATAAGTACTTTGGCTTGATTAATTGAGAATTAGTCTAAGTGTGCCTTGATAAGTACTTTGGCTTGATTGATTGTGAATCATTCTAAGTGTGCCTTGGTAAGGACTTTGGCTTGATTAATTGAGGAATTGCCTATGTGTCTTTGAAATAGCGGTTGTGTGCTATTGGTATATCGATCGTTTGAGTCATTCCGGGGTTAGTGGCATTGCGATTCCGTGGAATTGCTACCACGATGCGATGAATACCTCACGCGGTCGTAAGGACTTATGCGGTGAAATAGTCCCGTGCGGCGGGTCCGTCCTATGCGAGGAATACCTCGTGCGAGTCCGCGGGCTTATGCGGGTGAAATAGTCCCGTGCGAGAATACCTCACGCGGGTCAGCGGCTATCGGGTGAAATAGTCCCGCGAGTAGGATGGTTAAATGATCTGCGGGCGGATGGTCTGTTTTGGTCATGAGCTTCCTATTTTATATTGCAAGGATACTCTGTTTACTCTCATTGTTAGTAAGGCACAATGTGTTGTAATTTGATTATCATATATGTCCCGGATTTGATTGTGTTACCACATGGTCATGCTTTTACGATGTAGGATTAGGGCATGAGACCACGAGCATTTAGGACCTGAGGGGTGGGTGTTCATGTATCCTTATTGGTGTTATTACATCATGGATCGCCGCGATGAGGAAGGATTCGCGGCGTGATTGATATTATGGGCGTGAGACCCATAGTTATATTTGTCTAGTGACTTTGAGGCATGCGTCCACGACTTGATATATCGCTTATGTGTTATATGTCTTGTAGGTTGGCTATCATACATGTCTCTGTTTGTTTAGATCGTTATGATTTTATTACAGTATTTCTTGTTCCACATACTGGTACATTCTTCGTCTTGACCTCGCCGAAGCTGCGTTAAATCTGCAGGTTTAGGTACGCTGTTTGGTGATCGGCAGGTGTAGGATCCTGCTCAGGATTTTTGGATAGCTCCCTCTGTCCAGGAGTTTATCTTTTGGTATATATCCTTCAGTACAGGCTTTGTACAGTTTTGGGTACGGCGGGGCCTTGTCCCGTCATATTTCAGTTAACTCTGAGGTGCAGTATTCATATGTAGGATTGGACTCGTATGCGGTGTAGTGTCTTTTGTTTATGTATATATGGCAGCCTTGTCGGCTTTGCCCTTGCACGTACGTTGTTTTAAAAAAAAATGAGGTGTTATTTAATTTCCGCAGTTTACTTGCGTTGTTAAGGTAGAAGGGTGCCCAGGTAGGGCACCAGTCACGGGCCCGGGGTTCGGGGTGTGACATTAATCCTCGGAAAGTTTCTACAGACCGTATCTAGTAGAGTCTTGATTATCGGCGTGTTGTGCACCACACCTATAATCAGGAGGCTGCAGCATATTTAGGATTGGTTTCCATTTCTTCTCACTTTGAGATCGTGCCTTAGAGCTGTGTTATAAGTTGGACTCCCTCTGGCGTATTCATATGTGCTAGTTATGCCTCTACGCAAGGCAACATGAGCCCAGAGAGGCGAGAAGCGAAGAAGCTGCGAGTAGAGCACGAAGGAATTACGAGGCACGGCGATCATTACGAGATAGTGCTTCATTCGGGGAGTTCTGCGACGCGCTAGCCTGAGAGAGTTTAGAAGCGGCGATATCTGCGAGACCACGATACGAGTCTCGGTTTCACGACCGGGGCGAGGATATGATTTACAAGAGATGGCGATTACTAGCTAGGCTTGTGGCTAGGAATGAGGGCGACGAGTCGGAGGTTCCGTAGTACCAATAGTTCACCCTAGATCCGATAGTTGAGATTTGGGACTTCTTGAGTTGCGATCCACCGAGTTCTATGGATTGAGCGAGAAGATCCTCGGGAGTTTATTCGACGATTCGTGGATCATGAAAGTGATCAAGACCTTATAGGCATTTCTACACGATTCTTGCCCTCGGCCCGTGAGAGAGCTCGAGCGAATAGATTTATGATGTTGGCGAGCAGGCGGACGGTTCGGGAATACTGATGTCGAGTTTGACTCGTTGGCTCGTTATGTCCCGCTTTAGTGGCGGAACATGGAGGATAGTGTGCAGCGATATGTCACGATGCCAGCGATTATCTAGTGAAGGAGGTACAAGAGTAACTCTTGATCGAGCATGGGCGTTGCCGCGTCTGAGCTTATGCGCGTGATCGAGAACGTAGAGATCAACATATTAACAAGAACAACGAAGAGGCGAGCAGCGAGTCCTTTGGTAACTTTGAGGCGGACCTTACCGGCCAATGGTCGTTATGCGCCTCGCCCGATCTGAGTGGTCCTCCACAGCTTGGGGCGTTCGGGGTATGCAGGAGTTGGTCGAGCTCGAGTTTCTAGTTCAAGATTTACATAGGTTCTAGCGGCCAGTTGATTTCCTCGGTGTTCACTATGTGGTAGGCGTCGTCGGGAATGTCGTCTTTCTGGTGCTTGTTTTACCGGCCGTCGGGGGCGTGTGATGAGAGGATGTCTAGTAGGAGGATACAGTGGAATGACTCGGCTACCCAGTCGATTGTGGATTGATGGTTTGGAGAGGAAGGGGTGTTAGCCAAAGGAGGCCACCCCCACCTCGGTATGGCCGTTGTGGTAGGTGTCATTGTGTGGAGTATAGTACTACTTCGACAGCTTGTTATGCTTGCGCCACAGGCCATTTCTGAAATCGCCCAGGCAGTGGCGCGGATGTTACGACTCGACGCCGGGATCGCGGATGGTTCATCCCCTTCTATAGTTATGCGCCCAGCAGAGCAGGATTTGGGTTAGAGCGACAAAGGGAAAGTGAAGCAGTAGCTACAGGTATATCCTTAACCCTCTAGAGACTAGTATGCGTGATATGATGACTTAATGTTAAGTGTTATGTTCGGATAGCATTGTGTAAGTTGTGATTAGTAAACATGGTTAGTTGAAAATGGTAAGTTTGGGGCCATGGAGATTGTCAGCCATAGAATACAGATAACCATGGAGACCTTAGATGCAAGGCCGTCTTGAGTAAAGGATTATACGTTTGTTCGTTGTCGGAGTACATTGTGTACATGGAGTTTATTCAGGTGATAAGTCCATGAGTGGTGTGAAATGGAAGTGGGTAGTGAGCTTAGAAGACCACTAGGTTCTCATGACTTGAATAGGAGATTGTTCCGGTCCAGGAACAAAAGTTTAGTTCGAAGAGGGTCGGGTTGAGGCCATATCCCGGGTCAACCCGCAGCCCGGAATGTGGTGGGATCAGTTTGAGGTGGTCCCGCTAGATGATAGGGTCACGATGGTGTTAGGCCCAAGTTTAGGTAACCATCGTACGAGTTCGTGGATGCGTTCGACCAGTAGTCGGGCCGATGAGGTCAGCCCATCTTGTCTTTCGATCGGGGTATTTACTCGCGGAGGTTATGCGAGATGTTATATATCGGGAAGGTGGTAAAGGCTGCGGGGTTCCTACTTTTATTTTATATGACGGTGGAGCCCGATTATGGCTATTTCTTTTCGAGGTTTTACGGTGGGGTTAGGAACTCGGGTGAGTCTCGATGTGCATTCACCTCCGGCGTGCGGACGAACAAGGCGTTTTATCCGGACATTTGAGGATAGGTTACGGGCGATGTTTTGATTTCGAGGGTAGTTGTGAGGATTATTTGCCTCTTGTTGAGTGAGTATTATACTAGCTACCATTTGATATTCGGATGGTGCCTTATGAAGCCTTGTATGGCGGAAGTGTAGGTTCTTGGCCGATTGGTTCGATGTTGGCAAGGTTCAGATAGTTGGTCCATACTTGATTCAGCAGGATGTGGATAAGGTGAAGCTTATCCAGAAGAGGTTATTAGCAGCTCAGAGTCAACAGAAGTAGTTCGGATAATCGGCGTCGACACTTGGAGTTCAGGTTGACGGTGGGTCTTCTTGAAGGTACCACCCCCGAAGGGTGTGACGAGATTTGGAAAGCAGGGGAAACTTGGCCCGAGGAACTTTGGGCCTTTTCAGATCATTTGTAGAAAAGGCCAGGTTGCCTATAGGTTGGCACTGCCGTCCGACTTAGGAGGCAGTACGTCCGGTCTTCCATGATGCTATGTTTCGGAAGAGTATCGGAGATCCATCCAGAGTGTTCCCAGTTAATGATGACCAAGTTGGAGATGGTAACCCCGAGATTTTTTGAAAACTGAAGCAATGACAGAAATATGGTACGTATAGTAGGAAGAGTTCGAGTGTACGAGAAGGGTACGACGAGTAAGAAAAGAAGCGAACATGTGTTATAGGAACGAAAGTGATCATTTCTTTTGTGAAGTGAAGATGCGAAGGGCGTATCCTTTAGACCATGGGTGGGAGCTTTTTGTGAAGTTAGAGGTGATTCCTCGTTGGCTCGAATGTGAGTTTTTGCGCGTATGTTGTATTATGGCCACGTGTGGCATAATTGGTTTCGTAAGTATAGTAGGGAAGACTATACCGGCGCATGTGTGTTTAGAGTCTTAGAAGGAACATTCGGGACGAATGTTTCTAAGGGGGGAAGAATGTTACACCCCGTAGTTCCATGGTATGTATACGAAGACGTTCGTACGAGAATACGACACAAAAATTGGAAAGGAAGAAAGATGTGATTTTTCGACGGAAAAGTTTCCGGATTTTGTGAAGGAAAAAGGTTCGTTAATGGGAATTGGATTCCCAGATTTGGTATTTGGACTTTTTGAAATATTTGAGAATTATGGAATTTTATTTCCGGAATTGGTCACGTGGGGACCACGGGGAAAATTTACGGTTTTGTGGGGCCCACTTTATTTTCGGATTTTTGGCATTACGGATATTTTTGGGAGATGAAATATTTTGGACGAGTAGGGGGGCGACACGTGTCACCCCCATGTGGCCATGATTGGCCGATTGGTGGACAAGTGTGACATGTGGGGCATTTTTTTGGTGGACAAGTGGCAAGCCACTTGTCCCATTTTTGTGGTGGATACATGTCTCAAAGTTGTGGTGGACATTTGGTTGGAAGAACCCACACACACTTGTCCCTAATCCTCACCTTACACTTGCTTTGATCCTAGCCATTGGTTGGCCTATAAATACCCCTTGATTTCAAGACTTTATTCATCCACACTTAGAGAAATTCCAAGGCAAAATTCTCCCTCCCTCCTTAGGTGTTCTCGTCCAAACACACCCCCCCACCTTGTGTAAATTCTTCAAGTGTTGGTATAATTCCAAATACCTTAGCCTAAATCCCTTGTAGTATTCCAAAGTTATCCCAACATAAGAGCCCGGAAATACTACTTTATTTCAATAGTCGTAAAACGAAACCCTAGGAAAATCTTCATAGATGGATGAAGTGTTAAGAGAAGTTGTTTAGAAACTTCTAAGGGTTGCTTGGAGCGGGTTGGAGCGTAAGGAAGTGGAGCTAAACGTTGCTTAGGATCGAATTATAAATCTTGGATAATTTTGGGCTTATCGACGTAATGATCTTTGTCCCCCTATTGTAATTGGATATTACATATTGTAGTAGTTTAGATTTGAGTATAAGATATATTGGAAGGATGATTATAAAGAATTGAATCAGATGTACATTGGGTGTATCTCTGATGAACTTGTATTATTATTGTGGGGCGATGTTGTACGTCCAGGTTAGGCGTGTAACCCCCTCGAGTTGTTGGCTTGGTAGCGGGCCTTGATAGAGGAGGATAGTTATGTGGTTACGGGAGTGGAGAGTCTTTGCCGAATTTTTCCGTAGAATAAGGAACCTTGTACTTTGAATTGTGCTGCAAGAGATCGAGAAGTTGATAAACGTTTTATGGCCATTATAGGTTGAAGTACTACGAGTAGCGTATTCTACTTGAAGGGTGGAAAAGGCTAGCACGGTTATAGTACTTTGGAACATTTTGCTTATTGTCGATAATCGTCGTGAGGTATGTGAACCTCTTCCTATCCTTTCTAGCATGATTGTTGTGAAATATATATAGTGCGGTAGACGCACGTGTGTTTAAAGGAATTTGATTTTCCTTTTGTGTCATTGACTTGATTCCAAAGTTAAGTGACTTGTTATGAAATATTAAGGACTTGAATTATGTAAAAAAAAAGTTGTAAAACCTCATTCATGAGTAATGGGTGTGTGGTATTTTAAAGAATAAAGTATTTTGATTTCGAAAATGAGAATAGTTGTCCTTGGTTGGTTTAAAACATAAAGTGTTATAATAGCTTTATGGGAAGTTATTTATAACGACTTTATGAAAATAAAAGAATGGTTTTATCATTGGATTTAAATGATAACTTGACATTTTAAAAGTTGGAGGTTGGTTTCCTTAAAAGATATGATTTAAAGATTAGGAGACTGATTTTTGAAAGTAAAGAGACTTGACTTATAAACAACTTGATTTTGGGAAAGGAGAAGTAACTTGATTTAAAGGCATAGGTTACTTGTTTTTAAAAGAGTAAGACACTTGGTTTAAAAAAAAGTATATTGCTACTTGACTTTAAAAAGAAAAAGTGTCTTTGTTTTAAAAGAAGGCATGATTTTGTCTTAAAATGGTTTAAAAAGGAAGACATGCTTTTTTCTTAAGATTGGTTTAAAAAGAAGGTATGGAAATTGTTTTGGTTTACTTAAAAAGATAGTTACTCTATTTTGATACTACGGGTATCGTGTGACTTTTGTGAAAGAAATGGATCTTTTTTTTTAGAGTTGAAGTATGTAGTACTTTAGGGTTAAAACCCGGATTTGTTGACATGAAACAAAAGTACCTTTTGTGAGTAACTTGACTATGTTGGCTTGTGATAGCCTTGTAATACTTTCTTGTTGGTTTGATAAGTAAACATGTTATGATGCTACGTGTGTTAGTGTCTTGTGACGTTTGTGTAAGGGGGTTTTCTTGTTGTGCTTATGTTGTTTAACGATAAGCAGTTGTCTTTGGTATTATATCACTTACCCCAGCACTTGTTATGCCGAGGGTTAGCGCCCCGTCACGAGAATACCTCATGCGGGTCCATGTGACCTATCTTGAGGCTGCGGAGTTCGGGATGATCACTCGGGTGTGTTCGCCCGTCACGAGAATACCTCATGCGGTCCATGTGACTATACGGACTGCGGGAGTCG
Source organism: Przewalskia tangutica (assembly GCA_029844215.1). NCBI lineage: Eukaryota > Viridiplantae > Streptophyta > Magnoliopsida > Solanales > Solanaceae > Przewalskia > Przewalskia tangutica. The sequence goes on from CM056718.1 coordinate 38,998,690, forward strand.
AGTTGATCTGAGGTTAGCTACCCCGTCGAGAATACCTCATGCGGACCTATGTAGTCTATGCGGTGCGGAAGTTAAGGATTAGGCTCGCATAATGATACTATGGCGATTGGCCTTGCCCGATCATTAGCGGCCTAGAAAAGACCGATTCGTTATATCTATTTTGCTCTTGTTTATGTTGTGGCACTATATGCGGTTAAAAATTGGTTGTTAAATGCGTATTTGTGGCGGTTTTAAAATGTTATGATTTTATTTGATGCTTCTGATTTCACATACTTGGTACTGTTATCTTGACCTCGCCCGAGAGTGCGTTAAATCTGCGCGGTAGAGGTACACGATTGTCGATCCTCGCTCATGGATCACAATTCAGCATTTTGGGAAGCCGTTTCTCGGAGGCTTATCTTTTGGTATAGTCCACTGTCATTGTAGGTACTTACATTCGGGGTATGGCGAACCACTGTCCGTCGTAGTTGTGTTACATTCTTAGAAGTTTGTAAATCTTGTTGTGGCGGGGTTTGTAAAGGGATGTAGCTATTCGAGTTTAATCATTTTTATATATATGCGAGAAAGGTGGCCGTTTTGGTTTGCCTATTTTTCTTATTGTATATCTTGTTTCATGTGTAAGTTTTATTTCCGTGATTTTCTCGATGTTGTATCACTAGGGTGCAGGGTAAGGCACGATCCAGGGCCAGGTCGGGTCGTGACAGGTGAGTTAGGAGATTAACTCACTTCTTTGAAAGTATTAAGGATGTCTTAAGTTTTATTAAAGTTAAGGGACTTGAAGAGTTTTAAAGTATGTGATACTTGTTTCGTTTTAAACGTATACATCCATTGGATAGGAAATTGTATTTGGCTATGGTATAAAGTGAATATAACGACTTTATGGGGAGTTGGTTATATTAGCTTTATGGAAAGATAAATGACTTGATTTCATGAAAGGCAATTTGATTTTAAGGAATCAATTGCCTAAGGTTTTATAAGAAAAAGAGTCACTTGATTTAGAAACCTAACTTTATTTCTAAAGGTATTGTGACTTGTCTTGAAAAGTAATTTTGACTTGATACTACGGTTTATAGTATCTTGGAAGTTCTGTATGAAAATGAGTCATTTTTAAAAAGGTTGGAAGTACGTAGTACTTTGGGTTAAACTCCCGGATTTGTTATAACATATTAGTGCCTTAAGTAAACTAAAATGAGAGTGTAGATGAATAAGACTAATAAGAAGTTAGGGGGATTTCTAACTTGCTTATTTATTGTATAATAAGCCGGTAGGGCTTATGTTATGTATGATGGCCGGTTGAGATAGGGTAAGAGTATAAATGAAGGGTAAATCCCCAAGATCGTTATACCACCTTCTCCAGGGTAAGAGTATAAATGAGGGGTAAATCCCCAAGATCGTTATACCACCTGCTTCAGGGTAAGAGTATAAATGAGGGGTAAATCCCCAAGATCGTTATACCACCTGTTTCCGTGGATTTGCTACCCACGATGCGAGGAATACCTAATGCGAGTCCTATGGGCTTATGCGGGTGAAATAGTCCCATGCGGTAGTCTGGCCAATGCGAGGAATACCTCATGCGGGTCCACGACTATCACGGGTGAAATAGTCCCAGGAGTAGGATTGCTTAATGATACTGTGGGCGGATGGTCCTGCTTTGATCGTGAGCTTCCTATTTTTATGTTGTACGTATACTCTTAGTTACTCTCATGGTTAGTAAGGCACTGTGTACTGTAATTTTATTATCATACATGTCTTCGGCTTTGTTTTAAACTTATGATGTAATTACAGTATTTTTCCAGTTTTACATACTTAGTACATATTGTGTACTGACCCCCTTCCTCGGGGGCTGCGTTCATGCCGCAGGTAGGGGTAAGCAGGTGGTGGATCCTCATTCTTAGGATCACTTATCAGACGTCAGAAGCTCCATTTCTCCGGAGGCTTGTCTTTTGGTACAGTCTTTCCCTGATGTTGTAGATTTATGTACATTCAGGGGTATGGCGGGGCCCTGTCCCACCATTGTTGTTATTCCTAGAGTGCAGTAGTCACGTATGTTGTGGTTTGAAATGAAGAACCGAGTTATGCGATTTTGCTTTTGATTATGCATATTTTATGGAAGCGGCCTTATCGGACTGTGATAATGTGTCTAAACATGTTGTATGTTGTGTATGTTTTTGCTATTCTCGATGTATACAGGCAGGGTGCCCAGGTAGGGCACGATCGCGGCTCCGGGTGGTCGTGACAAAAGTGGTATCGAGCGATTAGTCCTCGTAAAGTGTCTACATCCGTGTCTAGTAGATTCTTGATTATCGGTGTCTTGTGCACCACATCTATAATCGAGGAGGTGCAGGCATTTAGGATTTGTTTCCATTCTTCTCTCTGCGAGATCGTGCGATGAGCTGTCTTATTAGGTTGAATCCTCACGACCTATTCTTATGAAAGCGATTATGCCTCCACGGAAGGCGGCGGGGCCAGAAGGGCAAAGCGGCGGCGGAGGCTGCTAGCGGTACTCGAAGGGTTACTCGGACTCGAACCACGAACTATGCACGAGGTAGTAGGCGGGTCGGCGAGTTCACCGCCGGCGATATTAGAAGGCAAAGGCGGCGGTAGCTCGAGGATTCGTGCGAGCCTCGATCCGCGGCCGGGGCGAGTATAGAACTATGGGAAGCGGTCCGGTTATTGACGATATAATGCGAGCGGCCAAGCGGGAAGCGGCATCTAACCTGGCCGGCGATTTGCGGATTCGGATTTTCGGGTTGTCATCCGCCAGTTTTATGGTTCGAAGTGCGAGGAGGATCGCGAGGAGTTCATTCGCGGCTCTGACGGACTATGCGAGTTCTTAGGGCTTGAGCGAGTGCATTATGCTAGCCTCTTCTGGGATTCTGCGATATTGCGTTGAACCAGTTTTGAGTCATGGGAGGCTGTCGAGAGGTGAGGATGCTCTTCCATTGTTTGGGAGGAGTTCTGAGAGGCCTTCATGGATCACTTTTTGCCTCACGAGATGAGAGGCACATGTAGATAGATTCTTGACCTTGAGGCATAATGGGAGGACTATCAGGGAGTACAGCCTGGAGTTTGACTCCTTGGCCAGGCATGCGCATACCATTGTAGCTGACATAGCGGATAGAGTTCATCGTTATGTGATGGGGCTAGACCGTCATATGATTACTGCATGGTTGGGGGTGGCTCTTGGCCGGTATGGACATTGCGGAGATGCGGCGTATGCGCGAGGATAAGGATAGAGAGGAGGATTAGATTGGCTCGAGCCGGCCCGAAGGCGGGGCGGCGTAGTCTCGGGGCGATTTTGGCGGACAACCTCGTGCGAGACTAGGTCCACATTCCGGCCCGGCACAAAGTGCTCCTTCCGCGATTTTTACGGCGGGAGTCGATCGGCCAGTCATTCGGAGCGGTCGGGCTCGAGGACTTGAGGTTTGAGAGGCGGCAACCGTCACCGTCGAGACCACCCACATCTCGGTGTGCTCGTCGGTAGAGTGTCACGGGCGAGTGTCGCATGGCCGGGAGCTTATTACTCTTGTGGCGGCGGGGCCATTTGAGGAAGATTGTCGTCTAGGCGGCATGGGTGGTGCAGTGCGGCCGACAAGATCGATTCTTTGGGTCTTCCTCTTACGTGGTTATGCGCCGGAGGTCGGGTACTCGCGGAGCAGCGGCGCGGTAGAGTCGTGGTGGTGGTTTTGATTCTAGCGGTCCACGAGCCGCATATATTCATTAGCCGCCGCCCGGGATCGGAGGCTTCCACGACGTAAATCGCAGTACATTATTGATTTCATCTTTGTGACATTTATGCTTTGATAGATCGAGTTCTACCTTGTCCTATGTGTCCCCTCTTGTGCGGGTAGAATCGGGATAGGCCGTGTCGATAGAGCCTTTTGAGGTAGCTACGCGATGGGTGATTCGATGTTAGTGGCGGGTGTATAGAGGTTGTCAGATATTTATTTCTGATCGTCATACCGCTTGCAGACTTGATAGAGTTGGAGATGGATTTTGATGTCATTATGGGTATGGTGGTTGGCTTCTTGTTATTCCAACGTTGGTAGTAGGGACGAGTTGGTTCGGTTCGATTTCTGGCGAGCGATTATCAGTGGAAGGGCAACACGGCGTCGTAGGGGTAGGTTTATTTCTTACCTCAAGGCTAGGAAGATGGTGCGAAAGAATACATCTATCATCCGTTGGGTATTTGATACTGGTGAGGTGCGATTCTTGATCATTATCGATGGTTAGGGAGTTTCGGATGTGTTCCCAGACGATATTAGGGTATCCTCACGAGAGGAGATTGAGTTTTGTATTGACACGTTGCGGACACTCGACCTATTCCATTCCGCCATACGAGGATGACACTGCTTTGAGTTGAGGAGTGAAGGACCAGTGAAAGAATTCTTTGGAAAAGGCTTTATCGAGCCTAGTATTTCTCCACAGGGAGCCGGTTTTGTTTGTGAAGAAGAAGGATGGGGCCAGCTGCGTATGTGTGTTGATTCTGAGCGGTGAATAAGGTAACCATCAGAATAGGTACCCTCCCGGGATTGTGATTTGTTTGACGATTCTGCGAGTGCGAGGTGTTTCTCCAAGATAGACTGCGATGCAGTTATCATCAGTGCGATTTCGAGGCGGATATCCCAAAGGCGCATTCGGGACCGGTATGGGCACTATGAGTTTAGGGTTATGTCTTTCGGTTTGACAACGCTCGGTGGTATTTATGGATTTGATGGCTGGGTGTTCAAGCCATTTTGGATACATTTGTGATAGTATTAGCGATGACATCTGGTTTATTCGCGGACGAGCATGGCATGCGAATCGGCGAGGCGGTGCTTAGGGTCCTCGGGCCGGCGATTGTCGCAAGTTCTCAGTGTGAGTTTTGGTTGGCCTTAGTGGCATTCTGGGGCATATTATTGGGGTGATGGTGTTGGGTGGATCGACAAAGATTGAGCGATCAAGTCTTGGCGAGACCTCTTACTCGGCCAAAGTGCGCGATTTCTTAGAAATTTGGCGAGCTATTATCGTATGTTTGTGGAGCGGTTGCTTGATTTCAGACCGTTGACTAGGTGACTCGGAAAGCGGCCAAGTTCCGATGGGCGAGGCTTGCGAGAAGGGTTTCGATTCTTTGAAGGAAAGGTTGACTCGACTCGGTTCTTACTCTTCACGAGGGTTAGGCAGTGCGTGATCTATTGTGATGCCTCGGGTATCGGGCTATGGTGTGTTTTGATGCGGCAAGCGGTTATAGCCTATGCTTCCGGCGATTCTGAGCATGATAGGAATTACCTACCACGACCTAGAGTTGGCGCGATTATTCATGCCTTGAAGATTTGGAGATATTATTTGTATGGGGTTCATGTGGATATTTATACAGACCACAAGAGCCTCAGGTATATCTTCAGGCGAGAGGAGGCTGAACTGCGGCGAGGCGGTGGTTAGAGTTCTTTGAAAGATTATGATGTTGATATTCTATACCATCGGGAAAGCCAGCGTAATTCTTGATGCCTTAGTCGCGGTCGATGGGGAGCACTGTCGGAGTGCGGCCCGGAGAGGCGGGGACATGGTCGTCGAGATCCACGGTAGCGAGCCTTGGGGTTCGATTGATCGATCTGAAGCGATAGTAAGTGCGGGTTCGTGAGGTTGCGAGTCTTCCATCGTTGATGAGGTGAAGAAGCGGCGATTTGAGGACCCGGTGTTGATGCGATATCGAGATGCGACTCTTCGGGAGGAGAATAGTCTATTCGAGTGGCGCTGATGGGGTGCTAAGATTTGAGTCGGTTGTGTGTTCCGATGTGAGGACTTCGTCAGATTTTGGGGAGAAATTTGTTACACCCCGTAATACCAGGGCTACTAATTGAGAACGTGATTAAGGATTTAAGATTTGAATTTTGGAAGGAAAGAATAATTAAATTTTCTTAAGGAAAATTTCGGAAAAAAATGTGACGACGGAAAAATTATTAACTTGGAGTATAATACTTCTAATTGGATTTATGGACTTAGTATTGGATTATAGGGTGTTGGAATTGATAATATGGGGTCCGCTGAGAATTTCACAATTTCGCGTGGACCTTCGAAAAATTATAATATTTTGGACCAATCGGTGGGAGAGATGTGGCACCCCTCCACTTGTCTTGCTAAGATGACAACAAATTAGATATTTTGAGAGGGGACAAGTGGACATGGGTCCCACTCCACTTGGCTATACATATCCAAGTCTTGCAAGACTTGGATCACTTTACACTTAGACCAAAAAATAAGCTCTCATCTTCTCCCTTTAGCTCCATAATTTCGAGAGCCCCTTGTCTAAGAACAACCATTGTTGATCAATTTATTTCTCCAAGATTATGCCCTTAAACCAAGTGCTAAGCCTAGATTAATATTCTACACGTTTTTACTTGTCTTGGCCGAAAGTTGATGCCAAAACCCTAGGGGTTCCGTCGAATTTTTGGAAGTGAGATTCAAAGAGAAGTTGCTCCTAAGGTTGTAGGGGGTACATATATGTGATTGGAACTTGAAGAAGTGGGCGAAAGCAGCTGCGCACCAATAAAGACCGGACTGTTTTGGGGCGTTTTTGGGGAAAAAATGAGGTAAAAGTCCTTCTTCTTTTAAAGTAATTGGATATTACTTATTTTTATTATGTATGGATGAACTTGTGTTAGAAAATAATGAAGAATAAAAAGCGTTTGAGCCATTTTTGGGGTTAAAACCGATTTGAGACAGATTTGGTGCAAATGGAATTCGTTGGTTATTGTCGTTGTTATCTTCACCTATTGCATGTTATAATGGATTACTATTGTTGTTAATAAGTTGTTATAACTTATGTAGAAGTTTTGGAACTCGAATTGGAATAAAATGGATTAAGGAACGAGTTATCGGGTTGTAGTTGTTGTGGTAGAAGCGCCCAAAACTGTTAGACGTCGTTGTGTCGTTTAGTGGACTGTATTGAGGTATTAAATTCTGGAAATTTAGTTGTTGTTATGCATGTTTAAGTGTAGTAGTTGCTAATGAAAGTCCTAAGGGAATAAGGGTGTGGAAAGGCGTTAAAAGGCCTCACATTTTACCCTCGTTATGGTTGGATTGCGGACTGTTTTTATGGGCTGATTTGTGGAGTGTTTTGTATAACTGTGGGGCAAAATTTTACACGTCCAGTTAGGCGTGTAATCCCCTTTGGCTAACTGTTGGTTGTGCCTTAAATGTGGCTTCTTGGTTGATGAATACGGGCCTTGGAAAAGGTGGAAAAGTACGTAGAAACAAAGGAAGTTCTGCCCAATTTTCCGTAGAATTAGAGGGCCATTATTTGGTATAAGTCCTACACTTGATAGCTTGTAGTTGATAGAAGTGCTATTGTCATTTTAGGTTGAAGTACTACGTATAGCGTATTCTACTTAAAGGATGGAATATCTATCAAAGTTAAGGTACTTTGGAGCATTTTGCTACTTGTCGATAATCATTTCGAGGTATGTGAACCTCTTCCTTCTTTTGGCATGATTCTATGTATGAAATATACATGTGGTGTTATTTCATGATCCCTTCTACTCTTAGAAGTTAAGAGGTATGTATGTTGATTTACTTTATGTAAAAGCTACGTCTAAGTTATCCTAAGTTCTTACCAAGTCTTATGGGGGATGTTGGTAAGAGTCGTTAGGAGGTATTTTGGAGCCAAGTTGACTTGGTTAATTTACGGCACGAATGAGAATAAGTATCGAACAAGCCATTGCAGCGTTAATAAAGGAAAATGTAATGACAATTAATTAAATTAAAATGAGTAGAATTCTCCATCTGCATAGAAGCTAAGATAAGACAAAAGTGTATTACATTTTCTAGATCATGGCTACTTGAATAAGATCGTTATAAATAAGTATAACTTATTCACAACTCATACAAACATATGTTACTTAAATTAAAAGAGTTTTATGTCATGAAGTTTTAAGACTATGAACCTTGATTTCTGAAAAGGTTAAGAGACTTTATTTTTCAAGTTATGGGACTTGATTCTTAACAAGAAGAAAAGAATTGATTTAAAAAGTATGGTTTCTATGTTTTATTTCAAAAGTTAAGAGACTTGAGTTTCAAAAGAAGAAGTTAATTGTTTTAAAAAGAGAAGGAGTTTTAAGATTCTTTTTAAGTATGTATGTACGTAGTACTTTTGGGTTTAATTTTCCCTAAAGTAATAAGGAATAAAAGTGCCTTAAGTTCTCTAAAGTGAAAAGGTTGTTATAATAGCTTTATGGGGAGGTGTTATAACGACTAAAGAATAAGTGAAAAGATGATTTAAAATGTTATGTAAAGAGACATTATCGCGTCCCAGGAATGGGCCGGGCAGTATACCTTTATGGGAAGATTATATGACATTATCGCATCGAGAATGGTAGGCGGTATACCTTTAAGCGAACTATATGACATTATCGCGTCGAGAATGGGCGGCGGTATACCTTTATGGGCGGACTATATGACATTACGCGTCACAGGAATGGGTCGGGCGTTATACCTTTATGGGCGAACTATATGGCATTATCGCGTCGAGAATGGGCGGGCGTATACCTTTATGGGCGGACTATATGACATTATCGCTTCGAGAATGGGTAGGCGTATACCTTTATGGGCGCGTATGACCTTATCGCGTCCCGAGAATGGGCGGGCGATATATTTTCGTGGAAAGACTTTTGTATGACTTCGCCGTGTCCGCAAATGGGTGGATTCGTTATCACGTATGAGTAATCAAAGTAAGCCAAATAAGAAGTCCTCCATAAAGGGCGAATTATGTTATGTAAGATATGTAAGTTATATGGAAAAACTTGATCGAATTCTTAAGTATGTATGTAAGAATATGATGTTAATTCTTATTGAAAGAAGGAAAAGAATGATTAATGTACGATTGATTTCATGAGTTAAAATGGCACAGTAGGATCTGGTATTTTAATTTTTACACTTGCCCCTGCCATTCTTTTATGCTGATTATGATCTTGTTTAATGTCTTTGTATTTCGTTCCATACTTAGTACTTGTTATGCGACCCGCTTAGAAGCTGCGTTAAATGTCCAGCAGTCTAGGTACCAGATTGTGGATCCATGACTTAGGATCCTTGTTCAACATTTTGATATGGCTCAAGTTCGGAGTTTGTCATTATGGCTAGGTATATTCGAGTGCAGCGGGGCCTTGTCCATCATAGTTGTTGTCACCTTCTTAGAGTGCAGTATTCATATGTGAAATTTGGGTGGTGTAAGTTGTATTTACATTGTTGTACAGCGTAGACCCTTTCGGGTGATTTATATTTATACGGAAGCCTTTTCGGCTTTGCCTTTGTTTTTAAAAAAAGAGTGTTATTTATCTTCCGCGGTTTATTTATGTTGTATGAGTAGAAGGGTGCCCAGGTAGGGGCACCAGTCACGGGCTCGGGATTTGGGGCGTGACAGAGGCACACAGTACTCGTTATTCTATTCATTCGGGGTCGACCAAGATGTACCATGACCTCACATGTTTGTATTGGTGGGATGGCCTGAAGAGGGACGTGGCAGGTTTTGTTGCCTGATGTCTAATTGCCCGAGTCAGTCGAGCACGAGAGGCCCGGTGGGTTATTGCGGGCTATTGAGATTCCGACTTGGAAGTGGGAGGTGATCAACATGGACTTTGTTCTGGGATTACCTCGTACTCGGAGAAAATACGACTCCATTAGGGTTATTGTTGTTGTGGTGTGAAATCAGCCCATTTCCTTCGATCGGGGCGACATTTTGGTGAGGACTATGCGGATTGTACATCGAGAGATTGTGAGGTGCCGCGGTGTCGATGTCGATTATATCGATAGAGCCCGGTTCTGGCTAACCAGAGGTCTTTCGAGAAAGGATTAGGGACAGGTGAGCCTCGATGCGGCATTTCATCCTCGGGTGCGGCGGCGGAGCGTCTTATCGGACAACGAGGATATCTTTGCGAGCTGCGTGATTGATTCGAGGTAGTTGGGAGGATCATTTGCCTCTTGTGGTTTGCTTATAACAACGGCTACCATTCCGGTATCTGAGATGGCGCCATACGAGGCTTTATATGGCGAAAATGTAGATCGCCAATTGGTTGGTTCGGCGTGGGCGAGAGTGCGATTAGTTGGCGGACTTAGTTCAGCGAGTTGTGGTTAAGGTGAAGCTTATCCGAGAGGCGTAGCGGCTCAGTCGGCGAAGTCATATCGCGAATGTCGGCGTCGACATTTGGAGTTCGGAGTGAGCGATTGGGTCTTGAAGGTGTCACCCATGAAGGGTGTGATGAGATTCGGTAAGAAGAAACTTCGGCCCAGGTACATTGGGCCCTACCAGATCGTCCGTCGAGTAGGCAAGGTTGCCTATGAGTTGGATCTGCCATCAGAGTTAGAGGCGGTACATCCGGTCTTCCATGTTTCTATGTTGCGGAAGTGTATCGGAGATCCAGCGAGAGTTTTCCCTGCTAGTGAGGTCCAGGTGACAGAGGGGTTATCGTATGAGGAGAGTCCCATAGCGATACTCGATCGCCACGTCAGGCGACTGCGGACCAAAGATGTGGCTTCCGTCAAAGTCTTGTGGAAGAATGATAACCGGGAGGAGATGACTTGGGAAGCGGAGGAGGACATGTTGAGGAAGTATCCTCACTTATTCCCTGCACCTTCAGGTAATTCATCTTCGCTTACTTTTCAAGTTTTAGTTGAAGTATTTATTTTGCTTAAATGCTATTATGTGGCCATGTGTGGCATTATTGGTATGTCGGGGTTGTGAAAAGAAACTATGTCGCTAATTATAAGTTTGACTCCGAAAGAACATTCGGGGACGAATGTTTCTAAGGGGGAAAGAATGTTACACCCCGTATTTACAGGACATGTTTTAAGAACGTACGTGAGAATTCCTAATGTTAAGATTAGAGACTTGTAAAAAATTATCGAAATTATGGAATTGTCGGAAAACGAAATATTGTGACGAATGGGAGGGCGACACGTGTCACCCCCCCCCTTATGGTGCCTTGGACGAAATTAGGCAAGGACTAAAGGGTCATTTGACCTTTGTGGGATGACTAAGTCTTGCAACTTGAAGAGCTTGACAATGTTGACTTGGTCAATGGGACCACTAGTCTTGATTGTCACGACGACCGGGGCATGGCCCGGTACCTCTTAGGGCACCACATCGGTATACATCAGAGAATAGCAGCGGAACATACATAACTTATAAAAAGGTAAACATCGCTGGCCAGCCGATAAGGCTGCCTTCCATAAAACATACTTAATCAGAAGTACAACTTATTCTTACAGCCCAAACCACAAACATGACTACAAACCTCTAGGAATAACAACTGTGGCGGGACAGGGCCCCGCCATACCCCCTGAATGTACAAAAGTCTATAACCTCAGGGAATCATACCAAAAAGACAAAGCCTCCGGAGAGATGGAGCTTCCCAAGAACTGAACAGTGATCCTAAGAGAGCGGACGGTAGCTACGTATCTCGACTGCGGCGTGACGCGGCCCAGAAGTCGATTACAACAGTACCAAGTATGTGGCGAAAATCGTAATGAAATCATAATAGCATATATATAAAGCGGGAGACATGTATGATAGCCAAACTACGATTACCTGACATATACTGTGACCATGTCAAGTCGGGGACTCACGCCTCAAGTCATCACTCAAATATAACCATAGGTCATGCCTATAATATCAATCATGCGGTGGAATTCCCCTCATTGTCGGCGATCATGAAGAAACAACACTAAAGTACATGAACACTAGATCCACTGCGTCGTCGAGCAAATGCGAGGCAAATGCGAAGGCATAGCTACGGATCGACCTACATCCTCAATGGCCGGCAGAAATCGAAAGCCGGCTACGGATCCACGTACCAACAATACTAATACGAATCACGGTGGCCAGGGGCAAGTCGATAGCCTCTGCGAGATCCACCTGCGTCACGTATTGGCCGGAGCAAATGCGTGGCTAACCACGAGATCCGCTGCATCACACCGCCGCCCAACACGGCGGGGCAATCGAAAGCCAACTACCATATCCACCTGCATCACGTCTCGGCCAGGCAAGTACGAGGGCTAACTACTAGATCCGCGTGCATCGATGGACCTCATGGAGAGCTAATCCATGGAATAATCATCAGCGGGGAAAGCGAACCCTCATCGTGGCGCGTACGTGGAATCCTCCATCACCGATGCGCCCAAATAGACTCATAACTACATGCTTTTAATTCGAATTTCAATACCATGCCTTTACATAAACCAAGACAATTACCATGCCTTCTTTTCACATAAACCAAGAGAATTCTTATTTAAGCAAGCCAAAGTACTTATCAAGGCACACATAGAATAATTCTCAATTAAACAAGCCCAAAACACTATCAAGGCACAAACAGAATAATTCTCTTTTAACAAGCCAAAGTACTACGTACGTACATTCTTTCCAAAAGATTCCTTTTTATGCAAAATCCAAGATACTAACACCCGTAGTATCAAGGCGCGTCTATTTTTCAAAGTAAGTTACCACACCTTTAGAAAACTCATTTCAAAGCTTGAAACCAAGTAACTTCAATTTTTCACAATCTAGAAAACTTATGCTCATTAATCAAAATAGACAACTTTCATAACCTTCCATAAAGTTATTATAACCAACTTCCCATAAAGCCGTTATACTAATTTTATGCTTTAGAAATTTAAGACATCCTTATCCTTTCATAAGGCCGTTATAACTAACTTCCCATAAAGCCGTTGTAACTCCTTATAAACCATTTCGTTCTTTTACTAACCAAGAGACTTATACTTCAAACAAATTCATACAATTTTCAAAATACTGCAAGCTTCTTATCTTTTAGAAAACAAGTTTCTTACCTCAAAAATTTAAGTCTCTTATCTTTTAGAATAATTCAATACTCAATACTTTCACACCAAGTACTCTATACTTCATTATGTCAAAAAATCCTTGTCTACCTTATTGAGGATAAACCACTCCTTAAGAACAAGCGGGTTAACTTAACTTGACCACTTCCACATATTCTTAAAACAAGTCAAGTATAACAAAAGGATTTACTTCATTTAAAACACGTACGTCTACCGTACTATATAGTTATAACTACTCATGCTCAAGAGGTAAGAAAGTTTCCACATACCTCTTCGGTCAATCCACTTGCTAAGCTCAAACTACCGCAAGTAATATGCCAACCTATAACAACCATGATACGTTTATTAACCTCTAATTTAAATGTAGAAATAATCTAAGTTCAAAGCCCCTAAATTCTATGGAAAATTGGGCAGCATTTCCTTTGTTTCTACATACTTTGCCACCTTTCTCAAGGCCGAATTTATCATCCAAACGCCACATTTAAGGCTCAACAATCCAACATTTTAAAGGGGATTACACCTCCAAACTTAGGTGTGTAAAATTCTGCCCCATTAGGTACAACAATTCACTAAATAATTCTAAGGTAGTTTTTAGGCTACAACATGCTCATAATATCTTCTTAACCAATTCTTTTATATCCAAACCACATTCCTTGCATGCAATGACTCTAAGAGCATTATTTACTACCATAAGTTCTTCCTTCTTAACATGCAATACTAGGAACTAATTCTAAAGAAAGAAATGTTACCTTAAAGCTTTAGCCAAATCTATTCCAACAATTTTGCTAGCCTCCTTTCCAAGAATACCACCACAATAATCTTCACAAGCTAGCCACAAGTTTCCTTCTTGCCTTTTTCTTTTCAGATTTCTCCTAAGGCTAAAATATCTCTTGGGATTTTAGAGAGAAGGAGGAGCTTGAACTTTTAAGAGAGAAGGAAGAGCTTTTGTCTAAGAGAGAGAGATGAAGTATGACCAAGTCTTGAAGACTTGGTCAATATAATGCATGCAAAATCAGATGGGGACACTTGTCACTCTCCCAAGGTCTTTTAAAGAAAAATCGACTTTTCTAAGTTTTTCGCCCGAGAATCCCGCCTCGGCGCGCGGCCTGCTTCCGCCGCGGCCACTGAAACCTCCGCGACTTCTGAACTTCGGCGCGCGGCCACTGCTTCCAGCGCGCGCTGCAACTTCAGCGGCCTCGGTACTTCGGCCTGCGTCGGCGCGCGGCCAGCGCCACTTGTCGAAACACATTTACGTCATTGCGCCTGAACTTGTAACTCCCATAACTTTCTACTCCGACGTCCTATCGACGAACGGTTGATTGCGTTGGAATCTAGACTCAACGAACTACGCCCTGGGCCTTTGAAACACTTAGGAACTCTCAATGTACCGGGTCATAACCCGCCTCAAAGTTGACCAAAACCCATCCGGAACAATCCGTCAACCTATCTCTTGAAAATTTTAAGTCTTACTCCCTTTCGTACGCTCTCATACGCATGACCTGAACTACGGGGTGTAACATTGATATTTAATAAGACCTCATCCAAACCACCCATTTGTTTACATCTTGACCCTCCATGTTACTATATAATACTACTAGTAGCAAGACTAATGCCAACACTTAGAAAACATTTCAAGAATTTCAAGAACACAAATGGTTGCTCTCGGGTTCATGGCCATTTGAAAAGAATTTTTTTTGTTTCTTGTCCATTAAGCTCCACACTTTAAACCAAGGTTCTTGAGTGTATTGTAAGTGTATCTCAATAGAAAAATCTCGGAAAAAGATAGTTTTCGTATTAGTCGCAAGGTGAAAACCTAGTTGCTTTCTAGGTTTTGTTTGGAAGTTTGAAGGAAATTTGTTGGTGTTGTTCTAAGGGTCTCAAGTAGCGGATTGAAGTGTCTTGAAGAGACTCTAAGTTTCTAAGGAGCGACTTCGGATTTGGAGTTGGATTAAGATTCGTTGAGGTAACAATCTTGTCTCTTAAGTGTTACAAGATTATATATTGTTGTTAGCTTTACATGTTTGCTAGCATGAAGTATATGTGTTGAAGTTTCTTAAGTATTATGGATTGATTGTAGCCTTAAATCCGAAATGTCATTTAAGCCATGTGAAGTTGGATTACAAATTGGTCGTTTATTAGAATCGTCACATGTTACTTACTTAAAGATTATAATAGTTATAATCAATTGCGACTTGATATCATGTTATACTAACAACTTGGATTGAAATGGAAATTGGATAAGAATTGGTATTGTTGCATCTCAATGTGGCCGAATTGGACTAGTAGTTTGTATTAGTTTGATATCGTTTGTGGGGCGGAATTTTACACGTCTAGTAGGCGTGTAATCCCCTATTGTTAATTGCATTGATTGGGCCTTAAATGTGGCGTGTTTGGTTATTGAATTCAGCCTTGAAAAAGGTGGCAAAGTAAGTAGAAACAAAGGAGGTGCTGTCCGATTTTCCGTAGAATTTAGTGACCTTACACTTATAATATTCTACGTTTGAAGTAAGGCGTTAATAGACGTATTGTGGATATTATAGGTTGACATACTACGGGCGGGATATTGTACGTGGCAAGTGGTTTGACCCGAAGAGGTATGTAGAACTTTCCTATCTTTTGAGCATGATTCCTTAAGATTAAGAAAGTATGTTCCTTAAGATTCCTTAACACTTTCCTTCTTTATACAACATGCGACGCTTAAACTAATAATCGACTTGAATTGTAATCTTAAGGCTAAACATGCTAGTTTTCGGATTAGGGTTCCAATAGCCAATATAATAATCAAACTTCGTAATATATAACTTATGCTTGCTAATAACCATTGCTACAATCAATAAGTAAACTTAATTGCTAAAACGACAAAATTTATACCTTTCAAAGCCCTTAAAATTTCCAAGATTCAAAGTCGCGCCTTAGCAATTCTTAGCTCCTTTCCTTAGGTTCCAATCCGCTCCAAGCACTCCTTAGAGGCCTATGAAGAACCCATCTTCAAGTTCCAACTTCAAAGCTGAAGAACTCCCTTAGTTTCCGCCTTGCGACTAACGTGAAAACTCCGTTTTTCCGAAATCTTTCTATTGAGATATCCTTACAACACTCTTAGGGACAATGGGTTAAAGTCTTGTGGCTAATGGATCAAAACTACAAAAATTTCATGTGAGAGCTTAGCCAGGCAGAGGTCTCCTTTGAAAAACAAGGGTTCTCTAAAATTTCTAAGTGTAAATGAGCTAGTCTTGCACTAGTAGTAACCTTATAAAACACAATGGAGGGTTTAGATGTCCACAAATGTGAGGTTAGGATGGGTTTCACTTGGATCAAGCCTAGGTGGACAAGTTGACTTGTCAACAATATCAAGCTTAGAAGACTTATCATCTACATAGGTCAAATGACCATAACACCTTGCAATATTTCGTCCAACACCACGTGTGGGAGTGCCGCGTGTCGCCTCTCGTTCGTCCATAAAATTCCGTAACCATGTGGGCCACAAAAATGTAAAATTCCTCGGGTGGGCCCAGTGACCAAATCCGTAAAAATAAATTTCCATAGTGTTAATAAGTTCCATACTTTACAAATATTGTCTTTTGAGAATCGATTCTCAACGAAATTTTCCTTTAAATCGTCAGGAAGATTTTAAAATCGGAAAAACAATTCTTCCTTTCGTACTAATTTCCAAGTCTTGTTTCCTTTCGTACATTCTCTTATACATGTTCTGGACTTACGGGGTGTAACAAAAGTGAATATAACGACTTTATGGGGAGTTGGTTATATTAGCTTTATGGAAAGATAAATGACTTGATTTCATGAAAGGCAATTTGATTTTAAGAAATCAATTGCCTAAGGTTTTATAAGAAAAAGAGTCACTTGATTTAGAAACCTAACTTTATTTCTAAAGGTATTGTGACTTGTCTTGAAAAGTAATTTTTACTTGATACTACGGTTAATAGTATCTTGGAAGTTTTATACGAAAAAGAGTCATTTTTAAAAGAGTGGAAGTATGTAGTACTTGGGTTAAATTCCCGGATTTTTATAAAAGACATGCTAGTGCCTTAAGTAAACTAAAATGAGAGTGTATATGAATAAGACTAATAAGAAGATAGGTGGATTTCTTAACTTGCTTATTTATTGTATAATAAGCCGGTAGGGCTTAGGTTATGTATGATGGCCGGTTGAGATAGGGTAAGAGTATAAATGAGGGTTAAATCCCCAAGATCGTTATACCACCTTCTCCAGGGTAAGAGTATAAATGAGGGGTAAATCCCCAAGATCGTTATACCACCTGCTTCAGGGTAAGAGTATAAATGAGGGGTATATCCCCAAGATCGTTATACCACCTGTTTCCGTGGATTTGCTACCCATGATGCGAGGAATACCTCATGCGAGTCCTATGGGCTTATGCGGGTGAAATAGTCTCATGCGGGCGGGTACAGCCTATGCGAGGAATACCTCATGCGGGTCCACACGACCTATGCTAGTAAAATAGTCCCAAAAGTAGGATTGCTTAATGATACTGTGGGCGGATGGTCCTGCTTTGATCGTGAGCTTCCTATTTTTATGTTGTACGTATACTATTAGTTACTCTCATGGTTAGTAAGGCACTGTGTACTGTAATTTTATTATCATACATGTCACCGGCTTTGTTTTAAACTTATGATGTAATTACAATATTTTTCCAGTTTTACATACTTAGTACATATTGTGTACTGACCCCCTTCCTCGGGGGCTGCGTTAAATCAGAAGGTTGTAGTAGCGGTGGTGGATCCTCATTCTTAGGATCACTTATCGGGCGTCGAGCTTCATTTCTCGGAGGCTTGTCTTTTAGTACGATCTTTCCACGATGTTGTAGATTTATGTACATTCGGGGTATGGCGAACCCGTCCATGTTGTTATTATTCAGTGCAGTAGTCACGTGTTGTGGTTTGGGGCTTTAGAAGCAAGGTTATGCAGATTTGCTTTTGATTATGCATATTTTATGGAAGCGACCTTATCGGCTAGTCTGTGATATTATTGTCTAAATATGTTGTATGTTGTGTATGTTCATTGCTATTCTCGATGTATCTTTGTTATACCAGTATTTCAGTATATGCGTGAGGCGTGCGTATAAAAATTTAAGCCTTAAGGTTGGCAAGGTTCGAAATTTGTACACAAGTGCGAAAAGAATCGTTTTTCGGCGAAGCGTTTACAAGACTTGCCAAGGAAAAATACGGTGTGTCATTTTTAATTTTTGCGGATTTTTCAGAGGCGAAACATTTTGGACCAGCGGGAGGGTGACGTGTGTCACCTCACATTGGAAAGAGATTGTGGGCGGCTTGGACGATTTGGGGTCAAGGGAGTTGGTAGGATATTTTGTGATATTTTGGTGGTAGATGGATAAGGTCCACATGGTTAAATCCTAGCCCTACACTTGCCTAACACTTGGATTGATCTTGGCCATTGGTTGGCCATTGCTTGACCTATAAATACCCCCCTTAGTTGATGAACTTCTTCATCCAAAATTGTTCTAAGTGTTAAAATCCTTCCCCCCTCTTAGAAAGGTTCTCGTCGACCATGGAGAGACCTTGGCGAACCCACACTGTGAGGCCTGGCCAGGCAAACCCTTTTTGCCTAGTTGGTTTCGTATAATACCCCCCTTTTGTGGTATAGAAATACTTCTCCAAGTATTGTTATAATGCAAAAATACTCTAGCCCAAAACCTTTGTAGTATTTCCAAGTACACTCTATCTGAAGCTTGGAAAATACTATTATACTTCCTTTAGCCACTAAACGAAACCACATGGAAAAATCTCCATAATTGGTTGGAGTACTAAGTAGAAGTTGTGTAGAACTTCTAAGGGTTTCTCGGAGCGCGCGGAGTAGGAGCTAAACCTTGCTCAGGATCGACTTTAAACTTGGATAATTTTGGGGCTTACCGAGGTAAATAATCCTATCCTTCTATTGTAAATGGGGATTACATCTTTGTAGTATTATTGAAAATGAATATAAGATTCATAGAAGAGATTTGAAGCGTAATAGAAGGATATTACGATAAGACTTGATGAAATCACATCGGAAGAATATTTAAGTAGAAGATTAAAGCTGTACTTACATGGGACCGTATTCTGATGATCTTATAACCTTTATTGGTTGGTATTACTGCGAGTAACATGTACTACTTGGAAGGTGGACAAGGCTAGTAGGGTTATAAGCGAGGCGTTTTGCTAATAGTCGATAATCGCGAGGTATGTGATTCTTCCTATACTCTTGAGCATGATATTTTAAAGGAATATATATAATGCGGTAGGCGTCGTGTGTTAGCGAAACGTAATTGTACGGCAATGTCTTTTGACTTAAGCCTGAATAATATATATATATATAGTACGGTAGACGTACGTGTGTTAACTGAACGTAATTGTACGGCAATGTCTTTTGACTTAAGCCTGAATAATATATATATATATAGTACGGTAGACGTACGGGTGTGAACTGAATATAGTTTTACGGCAATGTCTTTTGATTTAAGCCTGAATAATAAGAATCTTGAAGTATTTCAAAAGAATTAAGAAACCTTGTTGAAAGAAGAATAATGCTTGGTTTTAAAAGCTTAAGAGTTATACTAGCTTTATGGGAAGTTAGGTATAATGACTTAAGAAAGATAAAATGAATGGTTTATTGATTTTAAAGGTTAAGAGACTTGATCTTAAAAGATAAGAGACTTGACTTAAATGAATTAATATGAATTTTGTGTGAAACCTCATTAGAAAAAAGGAAGTGTTCTGGTTTACTTAAAAATGTGAGTCACTCTAATTTTATACTACGGGTATCGGGTGACTTTTATAGAAGGAATGGATCTCTTTAAAAGGAAGTTAACGTACGTAGTACTTTAGGGTTAAAACCCGGACATTGACATAAAATGAAAGTACCTTAGGAAGTTAACTGTAAGTCACTATACTACCGCGTCTCTCGATGGAGGGCCGGTTGACTTGTTGAGAACTTACTTGGACGTACCGGCAGTGACGGAAGATTCCACGGGTATGCTTCCATTATTATTGTTACATGGGCATGTCTACACCGATGATGGATTCTGTGGACATGTGACCATTATGGTTATTTATGGCGAAGTATCGTGACTTACGGTTGTGATCGGGTGCGTAGCCTGTTTACTTGCCCCCGTCAGCTACGTGACGCAGGTGGATCTGGTATAGGTTATTGCACTTGCCACGTGTCAGCTTCGCGGCGAAGTATCGTGACTTACGGTTGTGATCTGATGCTTAGCCGATTCAGCCCGTCGGCTCGTGGCGCGGAGGAGGCTGGTGGAGGCTAGTGCACTTGCCGCGTGTCGGCTTAGCGAGTCGGTGTTTGGATGGAGCCGTGACTTACGGTTGTGATCTGGTGCGTGGCGATTCACTTGCCCGTCGGCTACGTGGTGCGAGGAGGAGGCTGGTGGAGGCTATTGCACTTGCCACGCGTGTCGGTTCATGATATGGTTATGCGGTATTATTAAATGCGGTCGGATCGGTAGTTATACTTGCCGTCACGGTTTTATAACACGAGCGGGACACGGTGTTCATATATACTCCTTGGTGTTGTTATATCATAGGCCGCGGTGAGGAAGAATTCCAGACACAGTGATAATTTGGAGCGTGAGTCACGACTTATTATGATGGTTATATGTTGTGTATCTTGTAGTTTGGTTATCATACATGTCTCTGCTTTTATAGACTATTATGATTTCATTTCTGATATTTTCGATTTCACATACTTGGTACTGTTGTTATCGACCTCCTTGGAAGTGCGTTCATCTGCGAGTAGAGTCGTCATCGTCTGTCGATCCCAGCTTTTAGGATCACCTTTCAGCGTATTGGGAAGCTCCGTTCCTTCGGAGGCTTATCTTTGGTATGTTACCCTGAGTCTGTAGGTTCTTGTACATTCAGGGGTATGGCGGGGCCCTGTCCCGTCATAGTTGTTGTAAAAATCTTAGAGTGCATACCTTTGTTGTGGGCAGGGTTGTAAGGATTGTAACTGTTCAAATGTCGATATATATATATATATATGCTGAGAGGTAACCGTTTTGGTTGGCCTATTTTCTTTTATCTTGATCCATATCTATTTGTATGTTTAAGTTTTTATTTCCATTGGTTTTCTCGATGTTGTATCACTAGGGTGCGGGGTAAGGCACGATCCACGGGCCGAGGTTGGTCGTGACAAAAGTGGTATCGAGCGATTAGTCCTCGGAAAGTGTCTACAGACCGTGTCTAGTAGAGTCTTGATTATCGATGTGTCGTGCACCACATCTATAATCAGGAGGCTGCAGGACATTTAGGATTGGTTTCCATTCTTCTCATTCTGAGATCGTGCCTTAGAGTTGTGTGATAAGTTGGACCCTCCGGCGTATTTCGTTTTTACGATTATGCCTCGCGCCAGGCAACCGGGCCCGAGAAGGGCAAAGCGGCGAGAGAGCTGCGAGTAAAGCGGCGATCTCTCTGAGACCACGATACACGAGCCTCGATCCGCGATCTTGGCGAGAGAGATGGGTTCTGAGGAGTTGGCCCGATTATTGGCGGAGTTGTGGCGAACACGAGAGATAAGTGGGCCAGCGGCGATTCGATAGCACGATGGTTCACCCTAGATCGAGATAGTTTGAGGCTACGGGATTTTACGAGTTGTAGCCGCGAGTTCTACGGTCGAGGCACGAGGATGATCCGTAGGAGTTCATCGGCGATTCTGACGGATCGTGAGTTATCAAGGCATCGAGACCGAGTCGGTGGTCTAGGTTCGCGTCGGTGCGTGATACGCGATCAGTGGTTTGATTCGTGGGAGGTCGGGAGAGAATGCACTTCCGGTATATGGGGCGAGTTCTCGGAGGCATTTCTTGCACATTTCTTGCCTCGCGGATGAGAAGGGCTCGGTAAGCCAGATTTTTGGTGTTGCGGCGAGCGGCGTCACGGTCGGGAGTACAATGTGGAGTTCGACTCATTGGCTCGATACGTCCCCGCGTTAGTAGCTAGTATGGAAGATCGAGTGCACCGATATGTTATAGGGCTCGATGATTGCCTAGCAGAGAGTTGTTCGGGTGTAGCCCTTCAGCCGGGCATGGACATTGCCCGCATGCAGGCTTATGCACTTGGATGTGAGGCGGAGAAATCGACGGAATGACCGAATCAGCGAGAAGAGGCAAGAACGGCGAGTCCTTTGGTGACTTTCGAGGCGGACGCCTCGGTGAGCAGATTTTGCGCCTCGCCCGATGCAAGTGGTCCCCCACCGTCGTCGGGACGTTTGGGACATTCAGGAGCAGGTCAGGGCTCCCAGGTTTCAGATTTTCAGGGGAGTAGAAGTGCTCGCCGGATGAGGCCACCCGTATCTCAGTGTGGCCGTTGTGGTAAAGCCCATAGGGGGGAATGTCGTACTGGTTTGGGAGATTGCTATACTTGCGGCCAGCGGGGCCATTTGTGGGAAGCCCATCCAGGGAGGTATGGCTTGGTGGGATAGCACAGCTACTAGATCGATTCTGGGTTCTTCACCTTCCAGCTAGGCGGGATGTTCATACACGGCGAGCGCAGAGGTCGCGGTGGAAGTTCCAAGTTTTAGCGGTCCTTTGAACCGCCTATTTTCAGGTATATCCTTAACCCTCTAGAGACTTGTATGTATTGATGTTATGATGATGTTTTAAGTGTTATGTTCGGATAGCTTTGTGCTAAAATGTGATTTAGAAACCTGGTTAGTGAAAAAGGGTAAACCTGGGGTGAGAAAATGATGAACCTTAGAATATTACAGTTGAGACCTTAGATGTAAGGCCGTCTTGAGTACAAGATTTTTGCGGGTGATCTTTGTCAGAAGGTATAAGTATACGTGGAGTAATTGTGGGAAAATTCCTTGGGTGGTGTAAAATGGAAGTGGTAGCTTTCATGACCTGTATAGGTAAGATTGTTCCGGATCGGGAAACAAGAGCTTGATGCGTTAAGTGGGTCGGGTTGGGGCCATGTTGCGGGCCAACCCGCGGCCTGTTTTGAGATGGGGTCAGCTCTGGGTGGTCCCGCCAGGTGGTAGGGTCACGAGGGTGCTAGGCCCAAGTTTAGATGACCATCGTATGAGTTCGTGGATGCGTTCGACCAGAATCGGTTCGTGAAGGCCGGGAATGGCCTTAGAGGAAAGTGAAGCTAGTAAGATGACCAAGTTTGGAGGTAGTGACTCCAAAGTTTCGGCAACAGAATTGTTGACTGAAGTGTGGTACGTGTACTAAGAAGAGTTTGAGTGTTCGAGAAGGGTACGACGAGAAAGGAAAGAAGTGAACTTGTGACGAAAGATGGGAGTAATCATTTTTGTGAAATGAATGTGCGAAGGGAGTATCCTTTGGACCAGAAGCGAGAGTTGGTAATGTTTTGCATCATCGAGGTGATTCCTCGTTGGCTTGGATTTAAGTATTTGTGCGCGTGTTATTCTGTGACCATGTGCGACATTTGCAAACTGGTTAAGCTATGAGGAACTTGATCGTTATCTGTCTTGAAAAGGAACATTCGGGACGAATGTTTCTAAGGAGGGGAGAATGTTATACCCCGTATTTCCAGAGTATGTACGTGAGGGCGTACGTATAAAAATTTAAGCCTTAAGGTTGGCAAGGTTCGAAATTTGTACACAAGTGCCGAAAAGAATCGTTTTTCGACGAAACGTTTTACAAGACTTGCGAAGGGAAAAATATGGCTATGTCATTTTTAATTTTTGCGGATTTTTCCGAGAGACGAAACATTTTGGACCAACGGGAGGGTGACATGTGTCACCCTCACATTGGAAGAGATTGTGGGCGGCTTGGACGATTTGGGGTCAAGGGAGTTGGTAGGATATTTTGTGATATTTTGGTGGTAGATGGATAAGGTCCACATGATTAAATCCTAGCCCTACACTTGTCTAACACTTGGATTGATCTTGGCCATTGGTTGGCCATTGCTTGACCTATAAATACCCCCCTTAGTTGATGAACTTCTTCATCCAAAATTGTTCTAAGTGTTAAAATCCTTCCCCCCTCTTAGAAAGGTTCTCGTCCAACCCTTGGAGAGACCTTGGCAGCTCCCACTCCCCTTTGTGAGCCCTAATGAGGCAAACCCCCTTTTTGCCTAGTTGGTTTCGTATAATACCCCCCTTTTGTGGTATAGAAATACTTCTCCAAGTATTGTTATAATGCCAAAATACTCTAGCCCAAAACCTTTGTAGTATTTCCAAGTACCCTCTATACGAAAAGCCCGGAAAATACTATTATACTTCCTTTAGCCACTAAACGAAACCCTATGGAAAAATCTCCATAATTGGTTGGAGTACTAAGTAGAAGTTGTGTAGAACTTCTAATGGTTTCTCGGAGCGCGCGGAGTAGGAGCTAAACCTTGCTCGGGATCGACTTTAAACTTGGATAATTTTGGAGCTTACCGAGGTAAATAATCCTATCCTTCTATTGTAAATGTGGATTACATACTGTAGTATTATTGAAAATGAATATAAGATTCATAGAAGAGATTTGAAGGTAATAGAAGGATATTCTGGATAAGACTTAAAGCGAAATCACATCGAAGAATATTTAAGTAGAAGATTAAAGCGTACTTACATGGGGCCGTATTCTGATGAGTCTTATAACCTTTATTGGTTGGTATTCGAGTAGCATGTACTACTTGGAAGGTGGACAAGGCTAGTAGGGTTATAAGCCAGAGGCGTTTTGCTAATAGTCGATAATCGCCGCGAGGTATGTGATTCTTCCTATACTCTTGAGCATGATATTTTAAAGGAATATATATAGTATGGTAGACGTACGTGTGTTAACTGAACGTAATTGTACGGCAATGTCTTTTTGACTTAAGCCTGAATAATATATATATATATATATATACGGTAGGCGTCGTGTGTTAAGCGAGCGTAATTATGCGGCAATGTCTTTTGACTTAAGCCTGAATAATATATATATATATATAGTACGGTAGACGTACGGGTGTGAACTGAATATAGTTTTACGGCAATGTCTTTTGATTTAAGTCTGAATAATAAGAATCTTGAAGTATTTCAAAAGAATTAAGAAACCTTGTTGAAAGAAGAATAATGCTTGATTTTAAAAGCTTAAGAGTTATACTAGCTTTATGGGAAGTTAGGTATAACGACTTAAGAAAGATAAAATGAATGGTTTATTGATTTTAAAGGTTAAGAGACTTGATCTTAAAAGATAAGAGACTTGACTTAAATGAATTAATATGAATTTTGTGTGAAACCTCATTCGTGAGTAATGAGTACTTGGTTTTTAAAAAGGAATAATGTTTCTTGATTTGGAAATCGAGAATGAGTATCGACAAACCACTGCAGCGTTAATAAAGGGAAATGTAATGACTAATGAAGTATTATTAAAACCAGTAGAAACCTCCATCTGCATAGAAGCTAAGATGAGACAAAATGATATTACATTTTCTAGATCATGGCTGCTTTAATAAGATGGTTATAAACAAGAATAAACTGCTCACACATATGGCATATGTTACTCAATTGTTTTAAAAGAGATTAAGACATTGAAATATGAAACTTTTCTAAAATAAAGAGACTTGAGTAATTGAAATTAGGCAAACTGGAACTTTAGGAAAAGAATGTCGTTACTTGATTTTAGAAAATAGGAAGTGTTCTGGTTTACTTAAAAATGTGAGTCACTCTAATTTTATACTACGGGTATCGGGTGACTTTTATAGAAGGAATGGATCTCTTTAAAAGGAAGTTAACATACGTAGTACTTTAGGGTTAAAACCCGGACTTTGACATAAAATGAAAGTACCTTGAGTTGTGTATAATTTGCCTATGCTTGTTGTTGTGTAACTTGCATATGCTTGTTGTTGTGTAACTTGCCTATGCTTGTTGTGGTAGCCTTTGTTGTGCAAAAATTGTGTTTCTATACTACCGCGTCTCTCGATGGAGGGCCGGTTGACTTGTTGAGAACTTACTTGGACGTACCGGCAGTGACGGAAGATTCCATGGGTATGCTTCCATTATTATTGTTACATGGGCATGTCTACACCGATGATGGATTATGTGGACATGTGACCATTATGGTTATTTATGGCGAAGTATCGTGACTTACGGTTGTGATCGGGTGCGTAGCCTGTTTACTTGCCCGTCGGCTCGTGGCCGAGTGGATCTGGTATAGGTTATTGCCAGCCCGCGTGTGACGGCGAAGTATCGTGACTTACGGTTGTGATCGGTGCTTAGCGATTCACTTGCCCCGTCGGCTACGTGGCGCGAGGAGGAGGCTGGTGGAGGCTAGTGCACTTGCCCGCGTGTCGACCGGCGAGTCGGTGTTTGGATGGAGCGCCGTGACTTACGGTTGTGATGGTGCGTGGCGATTCACTTGCCCGCCCGGCTCATTAGTGCGAGGAGGCTGGTGGAGGCTATTGCACTGCCACGTGTCGGCTTCGTGATATGGTTATGCGGTATTATTAGTGCGGTCGGATCGGTAGTTATACTTGCCGTCACGGTTTTATAACACAGTGGGACACGGTGTTCATATATACTCCTTGGTGTTGTTATATCATAGACTTAAGCGGTGAGGAAGGAATTCCACGAACCAAGTGATAATTTGGAGCGTGAGTCACGACTTGTTATATGGGTTATATGTTGTGTCTTGTAGTTTGGTTATCATACATGTCTCCCGCTTTTTATAGACTATTATGATTTCATTTCTGATATTTTGATTTCACATACTTGGTACTGTTATGCTTGACCTCCTTGAAGTGCGTTCATCTGCATGAGGTAGAAGTACATTTGTCGATCCCATTTTAGGATCACCTTTCGGTGTATTGGGAAGCTCGTTCCTTGGAGGCTTATCTTTGGTATGTTACCACACAGTGCAGGTTCTTGTACATTCGGGGTATGGCGGGGCCACTGTCCGTCATAGTTGTTGTAAAAATCTTAGAGGTATGTATAGCATTGTGGCGGGGTTGTAAGGATTATGCTTGTTCAAATGTCGATATATATATATATATCTTTGAGAGGTAAGCTTGTTTTGGTTGGCCTATTTTCTTTTATCTTGATCCATATCTATTTGTATGTTTAAGTTTTATTTCCATTGGTTTTCTCGATGTTGTATCACTAGGGTGCCGGGTAAGGCACGATCCACGGGCAGGTTCGTCGTGACATATACTGAGCAGGTGTCGGTAGGGCACGATCAGCGGCCAGGTCGGGTCGTGACATAGGTTGTGAAATTAGAAGTTACTTGGTTTCAAAGTATTGAAATGAATTTCTAAAGGTGTAGTAACTTATTTGAAAAATAGACATACCTTGATACTACGGGTGTTAGTATCTTGGGGCGTTATATAAAAAAGAGTCTTTTGAAAAGAATGGACGTACGTAGTACTTTGGCTTGTTTAAATGAGAATTATTCTATTTGTGCCTTGATAGTACTTTGACTTGTTTAAATGAGAATTATTCTATTTGTGTCTTGATAGTACTTTGACTTGTTTAAATGAGAATTATTCTATTTGTGCCTTGATAGTACTTTGGCTTGTTAAATGAGAATTATTCTATTTGTGCCTTGATATTACTTTGGCTTGTTAAATGAGAATTATTCTATTTGTTCCTTGATAGTACTTTGGCTTGCTTAAATAAGAATTTTCTCTTGGTATATGTAAAAAGAAGGCATGGTAATTGTCTTGGTTTATGTAAAAAGGAAAGGCATAGTAATTGTCTTGGTTTATGTAAAAATGAAAGACATGGTAATTGTCTTGGTTTGTGTAAAGGCATGTATTGTCTTGGTTTATGTAAAAAGGAAAGGCACGGTGTTGTCTTGGTTTGCTAAAATGATGATTATTCATTTTATAAATAAAGGTCAAGAATGGTTTGTTTGCATATGGGTTGCTCATATAGACATTCGTGCAAGTGTCATATTTCCACATCTCCGCGTCCCTCCATAAAAGGCCGGCAACTTGTTTCAAGGATATCATGGGGTAGCTCCCCATGGTGGTGGGTGGTACACACTCACGGCGGGTCGGCATTTGACTCGGGCGGGTTAAATTCCCGGGATATATATAAGTCATGGATTAGCTATCCGTGATGCGAGTATCGTGTACCGATGACTCATTGCGGGTCCACATGACCTATGAGGGTGAAATAGTCCCTTGCGGGTGAAATAGTCCCATGATAGGTTGCATTATAACACAGAGGGTGGTTGACCACAGCAGCACGACGCCCGTGTTTTGAAACGGTAGTGATTTCATTAATGAAAGGGTGCAGTGTGTTTATGACTTAAAGTGGAACAGTTGGTCTCATTGTTAAAAGCATAACTTAAAAGATAAAAAGGATTGCATTAGTCTCATGATTGCAAGGTCCAGTGTGCTTATTGATGTTATATTATATCATGGATCACGAAGCGGTGAGGAAGGATTCCACGGGCATGATTGATATTATGGGCGTGAGACCCATGGTTATATTTGAGTAATGACTTTGAGGGCATGCGTCCCTGACTTGATATGACTGCATATGTATTACTGTAGTTGGGCTATCATACATGTCTCCTATTTTGTATAGACTGTTATGATTTCATTACAATATTTTCAGTTCACATACTTGGTACATTCTTCGTACTGACCTCGCCCGGAAGTGCGTTCATCTTGCGAGTTTAGTGCAGCGATTTGGTGATCTGCAGGTGTATGACCCTTGCTCAGAGTTTTTGGATAGCTCCATCTATTCAGGAGTTTATCATTTTGGTATAGATCCTTCAGTACAAGTTTTTGTACGGTTATAGGTACGGCGGGGCCTTGTCCCGTCATAGTTCGGTGAAACTCTTAGAGGTTTGTATTCATATGTGGGATTGGACTCATGTACAGTGTAGTACCTTTTATTATGTATATTTATGTGGCAACCTTGTCGGCTTTGCCCTTGCATGTTCGTTGGTTTTAAAAAAAACGAGGTGTTTTTTAGTTCCGCGACTTACTTGTGTCAGTTAGGTTGAAAGGTGCCCAGGTAGGGCACCAGTCACGGGCCCGGGGCTCTGGGCGTGACAACCAACTCGTACGAAAAACTCCCAAAAACCCAACCAACTACTCCACCATCCTCACTGGGTTCAACCTTCATACCTTACTATCCCAACCAGTTTCTGCTACCTTACCACCATACAAACACCAAATACAAACCACCAACATAACCTAAAACGTATTTAGTTCATCCTCTCCAAACGCCTTAACCCCAAACCACATATGGGCACCCGTACAACTCCCAGAAATCGTCTTATTCTACCAACCTCCATTTGATTCCCATATTTGTGCTTGTCCAACCCCAAACCAACTCCGACCAACCTAACCACATATTTCCCTCTTTATATACATCATTTTGGTATCAGAGCAAGGTTTTTCTGTCTCATTCCTTGACGCTATGACTAACATAAATGAAGAACTTCAGAGGATCATAAGTGACCTTATTGTGGAACAAATGCAACTCTTGAGAAGTGTGTTTGCGGATCGTTCCATGATTAATGATGTCGAGTCTGTGGAAGAGGTTACACAAAACAACCTGAGGCATGAAATGAAAGATGTACAAGATAACCTGAGGCATGAAAGGGAAGATGACCAAAGTCAACGGTTTGATCTTCCAACCTTTGAAGGAAATATGGACCCGGAAGAGTGTCTTGAATGG
The DNA here is from genome assembly GCA_029844215.1 of Przewalskia tangutica. NCBI lineage: Eukaryota > Viridiplantae > Streptophyta > Magnoliopsida > Solanales > Solanaceae > Przewalskia > Przewalskia tangutica. The sequence goes on from CM056718.1 coordinate 39,028,120, forward strand.
TTAAGGGTCATTGAGAGCCTTTTTTAATACAAACAATATGATGGCCATAAGTATTTTAAGGTTGCTACATTGAAGTTGAAGGAATTCACTTATGTGTGGTATGAAAACCTCAAAACAAGCCAGATGAGGAATGGGAAAACCAAGATTGAATCTTGAGACAAATTAAAGAAACATTTGAAGAATAAGTTCTTGTCAATGGAGTATGAACAAGATCTATACCTCAAGCTCACCAAACTTTGTCAAGGAGTTCTTAAAGTTGAGGAATACGTTCGAGAGTTCGAGAAAGTCACCATGATTTGTGACATAGAAGAAAAGGATGCTCAAAGGATTGCACGATTCATTGGAGGCTTGAATGTGGATATTCAATAAAAGATCGAAGTTGCAACATACAACACATTTAAAGATGTATGTCAGTTGGTACTCAAGTTTTAAAAACATCAAAATAAAGGTACCTCAAAATTCTATGTAAAGCCCACTAATGATAAAGAAAATGGTAGTATCTCTTTTACTAACCCATTGTATAGCCAAGAAAGTGTAGAAAAAGATAAAGGAAAGAAGTAGAGGTTACCAAAGAGGTAGATAAAAGTAGAAAAGGCTATTTTAAATGTCAAGGATTAGGACACTACAAATGAATGTCCTAACCCTCAGGTAATGACTATTGAAGAGTGTCAAGATTGTGGGGATTCCTTTGTTATTGAGCATCCCGAAGTCAAGGAGGTCCTAGAGGAAGATATTGATCTTGCGGAAGAGGGTGAAAGTTTAGTACTCTAATGTATGTTGAGTGTTCCACTTGAAGAACGAGATGAGTGTTACACCCCGTAATTCCAGGACTTGAATAAGAGAATAGACGAGAGATCACAAGACTTAAAATTTGAACGAAAGAAAGAATTACTTTCCAAAGGAAAAATCTTCCGAACCTCGGGAAGGAAAGTTGTTCGTTAATGAGAATTGGGTTCTCAAAAGTTGTTATTTAAGACTTTTAGAACTTATCGGAATTATGGAAGTTTATTTACAGAGTTGGATACATGTAGCCCACCCGAGAAATTTTACATTTTGTGGGGCCCACGAGGTTTCCGATATTTTGACCAATTATGGAAATGTCGGAAAACGAAATATTATGGACCAATGGGAGGGCGACACGTGTCACCCTCCACATGATTCATCTTGGACGAAAATTGGCTAGTGTAGCAAACATTTGGCTTGATAAAATGGACCAAGTCAAAGGAAAAAGTGAGCTTGATATATTTGACCTCATCTTAACCTTCCATTTAGTTTAATCTAGGCCCTTGATTGTGTTATATATTCATCCTACTAGTGCAAGATGTCTTCTACACTTAGAAAATAAATCAAGAACTTAGTGTTCAAGATGAGAGCTCTCGGGTTTGCTCTTGGAAGAACAAGAAAAAATTTCGGTTTTGGTTCAATAATCCCAATACTTTAACCAAAGGTTCCTAAGGGTATTGTAAGGTTATCTCAATAGAAAGATTCCGGAAAAACTACATTTTCACGTTAGTCGCAAGGTGAAAACCTAAGGTGTTCTTCAACTTTGAAGTTGGAAATTGAAGAGAAGTTGGTTATGAGCTTCTAAGGAGTGCTTGGAGCGGATTGGAACATAAGAAGAGGAGCTAAAAGTTGCTAAGGATCGACTTGAAGTCTTGGATAATGTTTGGGCTTATTTGAGGTATAAATCTTCATCTTGCTATTGTAATTGAAGATTATATGTTATGATAAGTTAGAAATGATCATGTGATATGTATTATGAATATTGATAAGTGTTATGGAATTTTGGAAGCCTAAAATCCGAAACTAGCATGATTTGCCTTTAAGATTGTAATTCAATTTAGTTATTAGTTTTAGTCGTCGCATGTTATGTAAGGAGGATATTATAGTTATTAAAGTTGGTTGCGACTATATAACATGTTGGAACGACAACATGGATTGAAAAAGAAGTGGGATAGACTTTGCATTGTTGCTTATATTAGCCGAGAATGGCATTGACTATTGGACTGTTTTGTATAAATTGTGGGGCAGAATTTTACACGTCCTGTTAAGGCGTGTAATCCCCTTTGTATTTCTGAATTGTTGGGCCTTAAATGTGGCGTTTGGTTATTGATTTTTGGGCCTTGAAAAAGGTGGAAAAGTACGTAGAAACAAAGGAGGTGCTGCCCGTTTTTCCGTAGAATTAAGAGTCCTTATACTTAGGAATATTCTACGTTGAAAGCTAGTAGTTGATGGATGTATTATGGTCATTATAAGTTGACATTCTATGTGCGGCGTATTAAACTTGGCAAGTGGATTAAGTCGAAGAGGTATGTGGAAACTTTCTTATCTCTTGAGCATGAGTAGTTATAAATGTATAGTACGGTAGACGTACGATATTTAAATGAATTCATTTCATTGATATCCTTGACGTGTTTTAAGAATGTCTAAGTTGGTTGAGTTAGAGAATTAACTCACTTGTCCTTAAATGATAGAAATGTCTTGGTTTCAAAAGCATAAAGTTGGTTGTCATAACTTTATGGAAAGTAAAAAGAATGGTTTATTCTAATAAGGTAAACAAAGATTCTTGGAATGTATAGAATACTGGATTTGGAAAGTATTGATTACTTGAACTATTCTAAAGTTAAGAGACTTGAAGTATTTTGAAAGTATAAGTCTCTTGGTTATATAAAGAATGTAATTGTCTAAAACATAAATAGTTATAACGGCTTTATGGGAAGTTAGTTGTAACGGCTTTATGAAAGGTTAAGAAAGTGTCTACTTGATTTATAGGCATGAGTTGCCTAGGTTGTGAATGTAGAAGTTACTTAGTGTCAAAACCTTGAAATGAATTTCTAAAGGTGTAGTAACTTGTTTTGAAAAGTAGAAAAGCCTTGATACTACGGGTGTTAGTATCTTGGGGGTTTTTATATAAAAAGGGTTCTCTTTTTCTAAAGGGCAGAATGCGTAGTACTTTGGGTTAAATTCCCGGATTTCTAATAACATGTTAGTTCCTTAAGTTAACTAAAATGAGAGTACGTGATAATTAAGGCTAATAAGAAGTTAGGGGATGTCTTAACTTGCTTATGATAATTATGATAAGCCGGTGGTTCTTATGTTATGTATGATAAGCCGGTAGTGCTTATGTTATGTATGATAGCCGGTTGTGCTAGTAATATATTGTTCATTCTGAGTCGATCCCGGGTTTGTAACATTGCATATTAGTGGATTTGCTACCCATGATCACGAGAATACCTCGTAGAGTCCGTAGGGCTCATGCGGTGAAATAGTCCTATGCGGGCGGACCAGTCCTAAGCGAGAGAGATTACCTCATGCGGGTCCATACGACTATCTGCGCGGATCTGATCTATGCGAGGAAATTACCTCATGCGGGCCCATACGGCCTATACGGGTGAAATAGTCCCAGGAGTAGGATTGCAGAATGATACTACGGGCGGATGACCCTAGGTTAATCATGAGCTTCGTGTTTTAAAACCGACAAAGTTTATTCTTGTCCACTCTCATTGTTAGTAAGGCATAGTGTACTGTTAATGTGGTTTTCATACATGTCCCCAGCTTTATTTTAGACTATTATGATTTCATTCTGATGCTTTCGATTTCACATACTTGGTACCTATTGTCTTGACCTCCTTGGGCTGCGTTCATCTGCAGTAGAGTTATACTGATTCTTGATCCTCACTCTTAGGATCACGGTTCAGCTGTTGAGAAGCTTCATTTCTCCGGAGGCTTATCCTTGGTTCAGATCCCTGGTATTGTCAGTTATTGTACATTCAGGGGTATGGCGGGGCCCTGTCCTGTAACAGTTGTTATTCTTAGAGGTTTGTAGTCATGTCTTGTGGATTGGGTTGTAAAGAAAAAAAAGAGGTAACTATATTTTGGGTTATGTGTATACTTTTGGAATGTGGTCTTATCGGCTAGCCTGTTATTTATTTCTTTTGGGTTATATGTATGTTCCGCTATTATTCTCTGATGTATACCGGTAAGGGGTCCCCAGGTAGGGCACCAGTCGCGGGCCCGGGGTCGGGTCGTGACAATGAGACTCAAAGAAAGAAACTATTTTACACTCAGTGCAAGGTAAATGACAAGGTATGTAATATGATCATTGATGGAGGAAGTTGTACCAATGCGGCCTCTGTAGAAATGGTGGACACATTGAAGTTGCCTACCCGCAACCATCCTAAATCATATGCTCTCCAATGGTTGAACAAAGACAAAGAGCCAAAGGTAATGTGTTACACCCCGTAGTTCCAGGACATGGTTAAGAGAAGGTACGTAAGGAACCAGGATGTTAAAATTTTGAACGAAAGAAAGAATTATTTTTTTTCGATGGAAATATTCCGAACCTCGAAAAGGAAAAATGTTCGTTAATGAGAATTGATTCAAAAAAAAAAGTGTTTTTTGTGACTTAAGGAATTTATAAACATTGTGGAAATTTATTTAGGAATTTTGTCACATAGGGCCCACCGGAGAAATCTTACATTTTTGTAGGGCCCACGGGGTTTTCGATATTTTGACCAATTATGGAAATTTCGGGAAACGAAATTCTATGGACGAATGGGAGGGTGACACATGTCACCCCCCCCCCCCCAACATAGACTTGGTCAAGAATGACCAAGGCTAGTTGGTTAAGTCTTGAAAAGCCAAGGCTTGATATAATTGACCAAGTCAACTAGCCAACTTGTGCAAGATCTTTTGCCTTCTTTAATCTCAACCACACAAGTGTTTTAATCTTAACCCTTGAGAGTAGTATATCATCACACTAGTAGCAAGACAAGCTCACAACACTTAGAAAAATTTGCAAAACTTTTCTTGCTCTTAGAGGAGCTCTCGGCTAAGCCTCCTATTTGCTCACAAAAAAATTTCGTTTGTTGATCATAAATCACAATACTTAAACCAAGGGTTCGTATAGGTATTATAAGGATATCCCAATACAAAAATCTCGAAAAAACTACGTTTTTACATTAGTCGCAACATGAAAACCTAAGTTGCTTTTCATAGTTATGGTTTGAAATTGAATGGAAATTGCTTGTGAACTTCTAAAGGTTTCGAATAGCGGATTGGAACGCAAAGGAAAGGAGCTAAAGTTGCTAAGGATCGACTTTAGGTTTTGGATTGTAATTGGGCTTAACAAGGTAATAATCTTTATCTTACTTATGTAATTAAAGATTACATGTTTTAGTAGTTGATATTTGATCATGTGAATTATATAATGAAGATTGATAAGTGTTATGGAATATTGAGAGCCTAAATCCGAGAATGAGCTTATTTGCCATTGAAATTGCAATACAATTGGACAATGGTTAAAATCATCGCATGTTATATAAAGAAAGGATTTTAGTTGTTATAATCTATTGCAGCTATATAACATGTTAGACTAAACAACTTGGATTGAAAAGGAATTGGAAAAGACTTCATATTGTTGTACATTGTAGCCGAGAATGGCATTGAAATATTGGACTATTTTGATATCAATTGTGGGGAAGAATTTTACACGTCCTGTTAGGCGTGTAATCCCCTTTGGTTAGCTAAATTGTTGAGCCTTAAATGTGGCATGTTTAGTTATTGATTTCGGGCCTTGAAAAAGGTGGAAAAGTACGTGGAAACAAAGGAAGTGTTGCCCAATTTTCCGTAGAATAAGAGACTTTATACTTAGAATTATTCTACGATTGAATGCTAGAAGTTGATAGACGTATTATGGTTATTATAGGTTGATAGTCTACGTGAGGCGTATTCAACCTAGCGAGTGGAGTAAGCCGTGAAGGTATGTGTAACTTTCCCTATCTCTTGAGCATGATGTGTTATAAATGTATAGTACGGTAGACGTACGAGATTTAAATAAATTCGGCTTTGTTTTTGGTGTCATTGCCTTGATTGAATTGTCCAAGTCGGTTGAGTTAGAGAATTAACTCACTTGTTTGTTAAAGGATGAAAATGCCTTAGTTGTCTAAAACATAAAGAGTTATAATGGCTTTATGGGAAGTTAGTTATAACGGCTTTATGGAAAGTTAAGAGAGTGGTCTACTTGATTTATAGGCATAAGTTGTCTAGGTTGTGAAAGTAGAAATGCTTGATTTTAAAAGCTTGGATTTGAATTTATAAAGGTGTAGTACTTGGGGTTAAATTCCCGGATTTGACATGACATGCTAGTGCCTTGAGTCTTATAAAATGATAAGTGATTCACCTTAATCTAATGAGAGTCCTAAATGATTTTAAGTTGCATATGTTGCTCACAATAGAAATTCGTGCAAGTATTATATTTCCATATCACCGCGTCCCTCACTTGAGGGTCGGCAATCATGTGTTATGCTACGGGTTAAATTCCCTTTATATTGTTTTATTCCGTGGATTAGCTCTCCACGATGTGGGTATCCATATATACTCATTGCGGGTCCACGTGACCTATGCGGGTTCAATTCCCATGCGGGTTAAATTCCCATGACTATTCCGTGGGCTAGCTCTCCACGATGCGGGTATCCATATATACTCATTACGGGTCCACGTGACCTATGCCGGTTCAATTCCCATGCGGGTTAGATTCCCATGAATAGGATTGCATAATGGTATTACGAGCGGGTAGCCCTAAATTAATCATAACCTTCCTACTTTTAAACGGCAAAAGATACTCTCATTAGTCTCAGTGTTAATAAGGTGCGGTGTACTGTTATTTGGTTATCATACATGTCTCCAGCTTTATATTAGACTATATGATGTCATTTCAGTATTTTCAGTTTCATATACTTGGTACATATTTTGTACTGACCCCCTTTCCCCGAGGGTTGCGTTCATGCCGCAGGTAGGGGTAAGCAGGTTGCGGATCCTCACTCTTAGGATCACTGATCAGTTTTCAGAAAGCTTCATTTCTCCGGAGGCTTGTCTTTTGGTACGATTTCCCTAATGTTGTAGATTTATGTACATTCAGAGGTATGGCGGGGCCCTGTCCCGTCACAGTGGTTATGTCAAAATCCTTAGAGGTCTGTAGTCATATCTTGTGGGTTGGTTTGTAAAGAAAAAGGATGTAACTGCTTTTGGTTATGTATATATATATATATATATATATATATATATATATATATATATATATATATATATATATATCCAGGGAGGTAGCCTTATCAGCTAACCAGTTGTTTATTTCTTGTATATTTATGTTACAAATTTTATGTATGTTCCGCTGATTATCTCTGATATATACCTACCTGTAAGGGTGCCCAGGTAGGGCACCAGTCGCGGGCCCAGAGTCGGGTCGTGACAAAAGTGGTATCAGAGTAGTTAGTCCTCGGAAATGTGTCTACAGACCGTGTTTAGTAGAGTCTTAGTTATCGGTGTGTTGTGCACCACATCTATAACCAGGAGGTTGCATGACATTTAGGATTGGTTTCCATTCTTCTCTCTCTGAGATCGTGCAGTAGAGCTGTCTTATTAGGTTGAACCCTCTCTGACATATTTGTATGTATCAGCTATGCCTCCACGGAAGGCGACCAGGGCCCAGAAGGGCAAGTGTCACGACCCGACCCGGGCATGGCGGTGCCCTACTAGGCACCCCACTTTCGGTATCGTCGGAGAATAGCGGAACATACACAACTTATAAAATGCTTAAACATAAAATAACAACAGGCTAGCCGATAAGGCCACCTTCCGTAAACTATACATAAAAAAACAGTACATTTTTTTTCTTTACAACCCAATCCACAAATGTGACTACAGACCTCTAAGAATAACAAGCGTGACGGACGGGGCCCGCCATACCCACTGAATGTACAACAACCGACCATACCGAGGATAAGCCTCGGAGTAATGGAGCTTCTCAACAAATGAATCGGTGATCCTAAAAGTGAGGATTAGCTACTGTATACTCTACTGCGGCATGAGCACGGCCCGAAGAGTCGATTGGCAATGTACCAAATATGTGGCGAAATCTTGTAATGAAATCATAAGTCTATAATAAAGCTGAGCGGTATGATAACTCAATTAACGATAATCGTGCCTTACTAACAATGAGAGTAATCAAGAGTATACTTACAACATAAAAATAGGAAGCTCGTGATCAGCGGGACCACCCGCGCGATGTCATTAAGCGATCCTACTCGCAGGACTATTTCACCTGCATAGGTCGTGTGGACCCGCATGAAGTATTCCTCGCATAGGCTGTATCCGCCCGCATAGGTCGTGTAGACCCGCATGAGGTATTCCTCGCATAGGCTGTATCCGCCCGCATGGGACTATTTCACCCGCATAAGCCCTTATAGACTCGCATGAGGTATTCCTCGCATCGTGGGTAGCAAATCCACGGAATATGCAAATGCCACAAACCCGGGGAATGACCCCGTAATGAATAACATACCACTAGCACAAACCGGCTATCACACATAACATAAGCACTACCGGCTTATCATACATAACATAAGCACTATCGGCTTATCATACCATATATAAGCAAGTTAAGAAATCCCCTAACTTCTTATTAGTCTTATACATGTACACTCTCATTTTTAGTTTACTTAAGGCACTAACATGTCATTATAAAAATCCGAGAATTTAACCCAAGGTACTACGTACTCCTATTCTTTTAAAATGACTCTTTTTCATATAAAACTTCCAAGATACTAATAAGCATAGTATCAAGTCATAACTACTTTTCAAGACAAGTCACAATACATTTTAGAAATACAATTATAGGCTTCTAAATCAAGTGACTTCTTTCTTTTAAAACTTTAAGCAATTGATGCCTTTAAATCAATTTGCCTTTCATTATTTCAAGTCATTTATCATACTTAAATTACTTAGAGTAAATCACTCTTTTTAACCTTCCATAAAGCTATTATAACCAATTTCCCATAAAGCCGTTATACTAGCTTTATACCTTAGAAACTTACATTCTTCTTTAAAACCAAGAGGCTTAAACTTTCCAACAAAACAAGTATCAAAAATACTTTCAACATACTTAAAGTCTCTTAACTTTTGAAAACCAAGATATCCTTAATATTTAAACAAGTGAGTTAATTCCCTAACTCAAACAACTTGGACATTCTTAAAATAAGCCAAGGATATCAAATGGACTAGATTGTCAAAATCTTGTACGTCTACCGTACTATACATTTACAACTTATTCATGCTCAAGAGATAAGAAAGTTCCACATACCTCTTCGGTTTAATCCACTTGCTAAGTTCAATCGCGCCGCGTGGTATGTCAACCTATAATGACCATAGTACGTCTATTAACTTCTTACTTCAAACGTAGAATATTCCAAGTGCAAAGTCACTAAATTCTACGGAAAATCGGACAGCACTTCCTTTGTTTCTACATACTTTGCCACCTTTTTCAAGGCCGAATTCAATAACCAAACACGCCACATTTAAGGCTCAACAAAATAGTTAACAATAGGGGATTGCACGCTTAATCAAGACGTGTAAAATTCCACCCCACAATAAATATCAACTAGTCCAACATATAATGTCCATTCGGCAAAATAGGGACAACAATACAAATTCGTTTCCAATCCCTTTTCAATCCAAGTGGTTTAATATAACATGTTATCTAGCCACAATTGATTATAACTACTACAATCCTCAAGTAGGTAAACATACGACGATTCTAATTATCGACCAAATTGTATTTCAATTTCAAATGGCTTAACATGTCATTTTCGGATTTGAGCTTCCAAATTTCCATAACACTTATCAATCTTCATAACACATATCACATGATCATTTCTAACTTATAATAACATGGAATCTTCAATTACAAAAGTAAGACGAAGATTATACCCCATTTAGCCCAAATATGATCCAAGATTACAAGTCGATCCTTAGCAACTTTAGCTCGTCCTTTCGACGTTCCAATCCACTCCAAGCAACCCTTAGAAGCTTATGAAGAACTCCTCTTCAAGTTCCATCTTCAAAGTTGAATAACTCCTTAGGTTTTCGCCTTGCGACTAATACGAAAACACCATTGTTCCGGGATCTTTCTATTGAGATACACTTACAATACCCTTAGGTACCTTGGTTTAAAGTGGGGAGATTATTGGACAACAATTGAAAATTTTCCTCTTGGAAAACCCCCATTGCCGTGAGCCTCACTAGTGAGCAAGAACAAGATTTCAAAAAATTTCTAAGTGTTGAGAATGACAAAGTCTTGCACTACTAGTGTACATATATAACATAATGGAGGGTCTAGATTAGTACATATGGATGGCTTGGATGAGTTTCACATGGATCTTGCCCAAGTGGTGTCACGACCCGATCCGGGGCCCGTGACTGGTGCCTTACCCGGGCACCCAAGTAGACATACATCAAAGTAACCAGCGGAATATAAAACAAGACATGAAACAATATGAAGAGAGAAACAGTTTATCTGAGAAAAGTTGCCTTTCGGCATATATATATAAAAACTTGAGCAGTTACACCCCTTTTACAAACCACGCCTTACAGATTACTGGACCTCACAGAATGTTATAACAACAATGGCGGGGCGGGGCCGTCATACCACAGATGTAAGTACTTACAGCGACGGGGACTATACGAATAAGCCTCGGAGACACGGAGCTTCTCAAAAGCAGCTGACGTGACCACATGAGCGAGGATCGACAAGCGGTGTACCTCTACCTGCGGCGTGAGCGCCCAGAAGGAGGTCAATACAAGTACCAAGTATGTGGCGGAAAATCATGCTTGAAATCATAACAGTTTATATAAAACAAGAGACATGTATGATAACCAAACTATAGTTTACAACATAAAAGTAGTCATGTCAAGGCAGGGACTCACTCCCTCAAAGTCATCCTCGTGCGTGGAACTCCTTCCTCTTGGCGATCTAGGTATAAATCATCGTGTAATCGTATAACATGTCTTGGCACATCCCATGGGACCACGAGGTGGAATCGTGTGGTATCGTGTCGGCCCATCCCGTGGGACTCGATGCAGAATCGTATGGAATCGTGTCGACCCGTCCGTGGGACTCGGTAAAGAATCGTATGGAATACGTGTTCGCCCGTCCCATGGGACTCGGTGAGAATCGTATGGAATACATGTCGACCCGTCCATGGGACTCGGTGAAATCGTCCATAACATTTAAACCCTCTTTTAAGACAGATTAAGACAATACCATGCCTTCATTTTAAACCAACACATTTTCCCTTTTTAAGGTCAAGTAAGAACATTCTTTTCCAAAAGTTTAAGTTGCATATTTTTAAATACTTAAGTCTCTTATTTTCGAAAGATTTCATAGTTAATAGTCCTAATCACTCAACAACGTAATTTCTTCTTTTAACAAAATTGAGTAACATATATCTTATGTGTGAGTAGTTTATTCTTGTTTATAACAACCTTATTAAAGCAGCCATGATCTAGGAAATGTAATACAATTTTGTCTTATCTTAGCTTCTATGCAGATGGAGGTTTCTACTGGTTTTAATATAATTAATTATTTGTCAATACATTTTCCTTTATTAACGCTGCAGTGGTTTGTTCGATGCTTATTCTCATTTCCGAAATCAATACAAGGCTTTCATAAACAATTAAGTAAACCGTTCCTTTTATCTCTCTTAAGCCGTTATACCTAACTTCTCATAAAGCTAGTATAACTCTTAAGCTTTTAAAACTAAGTATTACTCTTCTTTCAAAACTGATTCATAATTCTTTTGAAATACTTCAAGATTCTTATTATCTAAAACTCAAGTCAACAGACATCAGAGTAAAACCCTTTTAGTTAACACACGTACGTCTACCGTACTATATATATATATCAAAATATCATGCTCAAGAGGATAGGAAGAATCACATACCTCCTGTGAAATCCACGCCAAGTCGAATATGTCGCGTGCAGTATGAACCTATAATAGTCAAATCGTCTATCAGCGTCTAGACTACTCTGTAGAATATTCTAGCGAGAAGGTTCTTAATTCTACGGAAAATTGGGCAGCACTTCCCTACCCACCAAACTACACAAGTCTCTCAAATACGGTCCTATGTAAAGTCTGTTCAATTCTCTTCTTTCATATCCTTCTATATCTTATACTCAAGTCTAAACTACTTTTATATGTAATCTCCAATTACAATAGAAGGACAAGAGTATTTACCTCGATAAGCCCAAAAATTATCCAAGTTTAAATGTCGATCCTGAACAACGTTTAGCTCTAATTTGCGCTCATAGCTCAGAAACCCTTAGAAGTTTCTAAACAACCTACTTAATACTTCAACCAACTATGAAGATTTCCCGGGGTTTAGTTTAGTGACTAATGGATATAAGGTAGTATTTACGGGCTTTTAGTATAGAGGTGACTTTGGAATACTACAAGGTATTTGGCTAAGGTATTTTGGGATAGTAACAATACTTGGAGAATATTTTCTACCAAGGTGGGGGGGGGGGTTTCGGCGAGAACAACAAGGACGGGGGCAAAATGGGTTTGGACAAAAGCTCTCAAAGGGGAGGAGTTTTGAGACTTGGAAATTGTTAAGTGGATGAAGAATAAGTCTTGAACTTAAGGGGTATTTATAGGCAAATCAATGGCCAAGATCAAAGCTTGTGGATGGTTGAGATTTGGACAAGTGTTGTGTGGGTCACACTTATCCATCTACTACACAAATATCTAGCAAAACATTGACCAAATGTTTAAGGCCTTTCCATGTAAAAAGCGTGCCAACAACTCCCTCACCAAACCGTCCACTTGAGGGTGACACATGTCGCCCTCTCGTTGGTCCAAAATATTTCATCTCTCGGAAAAATCCAAAATAAATAAATTCCTGAAAACGTAAAATTCCTTTACAAGGTTCGGAAAATTTTAAAATCGGAAAAACAAATCTTTTTCGTGGATGTGCACAATTTCGTCATAACAATAATTCGGGCTTACAAAATTATGCGTCGTCCTCACATACATACTCTGGAAATACGGGTATAACATTCTTCCCCAGAAACATTCATCCGAATGTTCCTTCTAGAATCTCAAAACACGCTAGCCGGTATAGTCTTCACTAATATACTTACGAAACCAATCATGCGTACTGGCATAACATAACACACGCAAATACTTAACTCCAAGTCCACTAGGAATCACCTCTAGCATCACAAAAGCTCCCACCCAAAGTCTAAAAGATATTCCGCCGCGCTTTACTTCACAAAAGTAATGATCATTTCTATTCTCTTACTCGTCGTACCCTCCTCGTACACTCGAACACTTCCTAACTAAAGTTACCACCTTTCTGTTATTGCTTCAGTTTCCGAAATCTCGGGGTTACTATCTCCAACTTGGTCATCGTTAGCGGGAACACTCAGGTGGATCTCGATACTTTTAGAACATAGCAACATGAAGGCGGACGTCTTGCCTCCTGCGTCGGACGGCAAAGCTAACTTATAGGCAACGGCCTATTCTTCAAATGATCTGGCGCTCAAAGTACCTCGGGCTAAGTTGCCTGCTTTCCAAATCTCGTCACGCCGCCGGTGGTACCTTCAAGAAAACCCACCGTCGGCACGAACTCCAAGTGTCGACGCCGATTATCCATGCGACTTACGTGACTCGAGTGCCGATAACCTATCCTGGATAAGCTCCACCTTATCCACATTGTCACGACCCGTTAGGGCCGTGGTAGTGCCTCTGGGGCACCCAGTAGTCATATATCGAGTAACGCGGAAATATAAAAAAGGCGAAACATAGTAAAAAGCAAGCGGTGTATCTGTGAAAAGCTTGCCTTACGGCGTAATATAAATAACTCAAGTTTTGCGATTCATCCCAGTACAATAGTACTCTGGACCTCTGAGGAAGTAAACAACTATGGCGGGACGGGGCCCGCCATACCACCTGTACAAAACTATCTACAATACAGGAGATCATACCCAAAAGTAGAGCCTCGGAGAAGATGGAGCTCACGACACCAACGCAAAGATCCTAAGGATGCGGATCTAGCACTGCTTGCCTTTACTGCGGCATGAGCGGTCCCGAAGAGGTCGATCTGAGTACCAAGTATGTGAAACTATAAAGAATCGAAATGAAATCAAAGTATTTAAAACCTTTTCACAAATACAATCGGTTCAATTGCACATAGTGCCACATCAAAACAACAACGATAATAGGAAAAGCGTAGCAGTGCTATTCTAGGCGCGAATGATCGAAGCAAGGCCAATCGCCCGTAGTATCATTCTGCGTGCCTAGTCACGGACTTCCGCGGCCGCATAGGTCACGCGCACCGCGTAGGTATTCCCGCGTCGGGGGCAGCCAACCCGGCGTCCGCCTAGGCTCCGCGGCCGCGTAGCCTCGAAAGCCGCGTAGTCTCAGCGGACGCGCATAGAATCCCGCGTCGGGCTAAACACCGGAATGATCAATCACGGAGCATACCGCTGCTCGCATAGTCTCACGCGAACCGCATAGGCCGTATAGACCGCGTCGAGGGCAAGCCACCGGTATAACGATCGAGGGTAGGTGATACAATAACGATCAACGGACTTACCGGTTAGCAACGTAAGCCGCAAGAATGACCACTTTACGGCATTTCAAGACAATAACCGGTAGCATCATAATAGTCTACTTATCACACAAATCTTACTACACTTAATGAAATCAATACAAGGCTTTTATAAACCAACAAGTAAACAATTCCTTTTATCTTTCTTAAGTTGTTATACCTAACCTCCCATAAAGCTAGTATAACTCTTAAGCTTTTGTTTTAAAACCAAATATTTATCTTCTGTTAAAAATGATCGATATTCTTTTGAAATGCTTTGATTCTTTGTTATTCGGGCTTAAGCGTGAGGCATTCTGTAATTATTATTCGAGCTTAAGCGTGAGGCATTACCATAAGTATTATTGGGCTTAAGTCAAAGACATTGCCGTAGTTATTATTCGATTAACACGTATGCGTCTAGTACTATATATTGTAAAATATCATGCTTTAGGAGGAATCACATACCTTCTGAAAACCACTGCGAGTTGAATATGTCGCGCGAGAGTCGACTATAATAGTCGCAGACATCTATCAAAGACTACTCAAGGTCATTCTAAGCGGAGGGTTCACAATTCTACGGAAAGTCGGGCAGCACTTCCCTGCGGTGAGCTATATAAGTCTCATGTGAAAACAGTCTATATAAGCATAGTTTAATAATTCTTCTTTTAAACCCTTCTTTGTGATAATGATTCAATTCTATACGTGATATTCTTCTAATTATTTATACTTATTCTTATACTTCTACCGTATGTATTCTCTAATACAAAGGAGGGTTAGGATTAGTTACCTCAGTAAGCCCAATAATATCCTAGATAAAGTCGCTCCTGAGCAAGGTTTAGCTCACAAGTTGTATGCGCTCAGAGTCTCAGAAACCTTAGAAGTTCTTTACAACTTCTACAAAGGACTAAGGGATTTGGGCTAGGGTATTTTGGGCATTATAACAATACTAGAAGACAACTTTTCTACCAAGGGAGGGGGTAGATTTCGGCTAGGCTAGGGGTAGGCCTCGGCCAAACTCACTCGAGGGAGGTGTTGGACGAAGGCTAAGGGAGAGGAGAGGATTTTTCAAGACTTGGAAGATAACTTTGTGGATGAAGAACTCTTCATCTCTAAGGGTATTTATAGCTCAAGCCTTGGCCAACCAATGGCCAAGATGAAGACAAGTGCAAGGCAAGTGTAGGGTGAGGATTAACTATACACAAATATCCTACCAACTCCTTGACTTGTGCACAAGGCACAAAAAACGTGCCATGGTTCTCCAATTCGTCCAAATGGGCGATTCGTCCACCAATGGGAGGGTGCCAAGTGTCGCCCTCGTTGGTCCAAAATGTTTCGTCTCTCGGAAAAATCCGCAAAATTAGTAATGGCATGGCGGAATTTTCCCTACGAAGCTGTGGAAAGCGTTTCGTCGGAAAGCGATTCTTTTAGTGAGTTGTGTACAAAAAAACGCCCGAGGCTAACTTTAAGGCCAAACTTTTATGCGTATTCCCTTACGTACATACTGGAAATACGGTATAACATTCTCCCCTCGAAAAGCGATGCGTCCGAATGTTCCTTCCGAAACGATTATCGATGAAGCTTAAACGGTTTGTAAGTGCCACACATGGCCACAAAATAACACTTAGGCATAAATGATAATGGAAATTTACAAGTAGGAAAGTGAATTACGGAGGTGTGGGAATAGGTGAGGATACTTACGCCTCATGTCCTCGCCGGCTTCCCGTCATCTCCTCCGAGCTCGTTCGCCACAAGACTTTGTGGAAGCCACGTCCTTCGTCGCAGGCGCTAACGACGATCGACTATCGCTATGGGAATCTCCTCATCGATAACCCGCCGGTCACACTGGACATCGTCAATCGGGTGTACCCTAGATGGATCCGATACATCTCCTCGGCATAGATACGTGAAAAACCGGATGCATTGCCTCCGGATCGGACGGCGGATCAACTCGTGAGCAACCTTGCCTACCTGCGGACAATCTGAAGCGGCCCGATGTACCTTGGTGAGTTTCTTCTTCCGAATCTCATCACACCGCCATGGGTGACACGTTAGGAAAACCCAATCATGAACCTCGAACTCAAGATCCGACGACGATGATCTGCATCGACTTACATCGACTATGAGTATCAAAGCGCTCTTGGATAAGCTTCACCTTATCGGCTCTGCTGCACCAAATCTGGTCCCACTAGTGCACCTCGCCCACATCGAACCAACCTATGGCGATCTGCACTTCCTCCCATACAAGGCCTCATGGGCGCCATCGAATCTTTGGAGTGGTAGCTATTATTATACGCAAACTCAACTGAGGCAAATGATCCTCCCAACTACCATCGAAGTCAATAACACGGGCTCGCGACATATCCTCGAGAGTGCGGATAGTGCGCTCTGCTGTCCGTCATGCGTGGATGAAATGCGATTGCTCGGGCTCACTGCGTCCCTAAACCCTGCGGAAGGACCTCAAGTTAGCGTGGCGGGCTCCTGCATGCGATATGATCGAAATAGGGACTCCATGCGATCGGCGATCTCTCGGATGTAAATGCAGCATAATCCTCGGTAGAAAAAGTCGTCACGGGAAGAAAGTGGGCTGATTTCGTCAGCCTGTCGACGATAACCCATATAGAATCATGTCTCCTCTGAGTGCGAGGTAATCCTGTGATGAAGTCCATGTTGATTACCTCCCACTTCCAGGTCGGGATCTCTATCGCCTGCAACAAACCACCAGGCCTCTGGTGCTCTACCTTCACCTGCTGACAACACGGGCACTGAGCTACGAACTCTGCAACGTCCCTCTTCAAGCCATCCCACCAATACACAGATCTAAGGTCGTGGTACATCTTGATCGACCCGGATGGATAGAGTAACCTTGTGTGTGCTTCCCCAAGAACTGCTGCGAAGTCACGAAACATCTGGAACACACAATGCCCCCAAACCTTAGCACCCCGTGGTGCTACCTCAGGACCGCGCCTCACGAAGAGGCGTATCACGATATCGAATCAAAGCCGATCCTCGAGCTGTTGCCTCTTCACCTCGCCGGCGATGGAAGACTCGGCAATCTCACGAACTCTAACCCCATTGCTATCGAATCAATCAAGCGGACACCAAGGCTCGCTAAGCGGATGCAAATCACGAACCATGTCCTCCTCTCTACCGCACATCCGATAGGCTCCCCGTCGACCTACGACTAAGGCATACGCCACAACATTGGCCTTCCCGGGTGGTACGGGATATCAACATCGTAATCGCCAGAACCTCTAACCACCGTCTGCCGTAAGTTCGGCTCCTGCCGTGAAAGATATCTTGGAGGCTCTTGTGGTGCGTAAAAATATCCACGTGAACCCCATACAAATAGTGCCTCAGATCTTGGCGTGAATCACGGCCAACTCCAAATCATGGGTGGGGTAGTTCCTCGTGTTTCTTCAACTGTCGGGATGCATATGCTATAACCTGCCATGCTGCATCAACACACATCCCAACCCGATGCACGGCGTCACAATACCACGACATAACCATCTGGACCTGCGGAAGAGTAAGAAGCGAGGCGGTCGTCGGTCTCTTTCAAAGCTGGAAACCACGCTCACAAGCATCGGTCCGAAACTTGGTTGCCTCGAGTCGGCCTAGTCAATGGTGCGAGAGATAGAAGCAAACTTCTCACGAACCGCCCGATAATATCCTGCAGGCCCGAAAAGCTGCGAACCTCTGCCGGAGTAGTAGGTCAGGCCAAGTCTTGCGCCGATCTTGGCGTATCCACTCGAATGCCATCGGCCAGACAATATGCCCAAGAAAGCATCGAAGTCAGCAAAACTCACATTTGGAAAACTTGGCGTACAAGCTGCAGTCTGAGAAGCTGTCGGCCATCGCCGAAGTGCTCGCGTCTCGCTCTGGCGAGAATAAACCAAGATATCATCAATGAACACTATCACAAAGCGTGTCAAAATGGTTTGAACACTCGGTTCATCAAATCCATGAATCTGCCGGAGCATTGGTCAACCAAAGACATGACCACGAACTCATAATGCGTCTGCAGGTCGGAATGCGATCTGGGGACATCCACTCTCGACTCGCACTGATGATAGCGATCGCGGTCAATCTTGGAGAAACATCTCGCACCACCGGGTCGAACAAATCATCAATCACAGGAAGAAGGGTATCATTCTTAATGGTCACCTTGTTGGTGCACTGTAATCAACACACATGCGCGGCGTCCGTCCTTCTTCTTCACGAACAATCTGCGCTCCCGGGGAGAAACACTAGGCTGATGAAGCCGCTTCTCGGCAAATCTCTAAGCGATCCTTGACTCTCTCAACTCGGCGGTGCCATTACGTATGGCGGAATGGAAATAGCCGAGTGTCCGCAACATCTATACAAAACTCGATCTCCTCTCGGGAGGATACGGAGGTCATCCGAAACACGTGCGGGAACTCGTGACTCTGAGGCCAGTGAAAATCTGGTACCGGCCGATTATCAAACACCCGAGCGAGATGGTAGATATACCCATACGCACCATCTTCCTAGCCTTGGTAGGAAATAAACCTACCGCCGGCGTCTGTGCTCCTCCCACTCAACCACGGCTCGCCGAGCGGAACCGTACTACTCTCTCTGCGGTCTACATTGGCGTAGCAGAAGCTAGCCAATCCATCCCCGTGATCACGTCGAAGTCAATCATCTCTAACTCTATCAAGTCGGCTGGTCCGACGGCGTAAATGGTCACGGGACAAGCTCTATATACCGTAGAGCTACCACCGAATCACCCAGCGTAGCTACCTCGAAAGGGTCTATGGACTCGGGCTCTATCCCTATCCTACTAGTAACAAGGGAGATATATAGGGCCAGTAGAACCGGATCTATCAAAGCATACACATCAAACCCGAGCGATAAGGTACACTGTGACATCGGTGAGGCCTCACGATCTGTCGGTGGACAAAGCATAAATGCGATTCGAGGACCGCTAGAAGCTGAGACCAGCGCCACGACCTCTGTCGCGACCGCTGGTCCATGAGTACCTTGCCCTCGGCGATAGCTGTCGAGGATGAAGAAGCGGCAGCGACCACGCATGGCCCGGGCCTACTACCGCGCGCCCGGTCGGACAAACTCGCGAAATGACCCTACTAGCCACAAGTATAGCGAGCTCGGTCTGGCTCGAATGGTATCTACCACACGCACCTTGGCGGACCTCGAGCAGTTAGCACCTACTGCACGGAAATCCAGTCACGGGGCCACGACACGCCCCGGCGCTCTGGTATCGAAAATGAGGTAGGGCGCTCTGCGCTGGTTGTGGTGCAAATCTGGACTTCCTGGCGATGCCGCCCACCACGAGGACCACGAAAAGAACCGGCCGTCTTGGCCTTACCTTCTGCTGATATCGCTCTGCCGGCGGTCTCTACGCTCCTCGCATCTGGTGCGTGAGCTGCATACGGGTTATGTCCATGCACAGTGAAGGACACACGCGCAAGACTTCGGCCATGTAATCATCTAGCCCAGTGACATAGCGATGCACCCGGTCCTCCGTCTCTGCTACGGTCGAGGGACATATCGAGCCAAAGAATCAAACTCGACATTGTACTCCTCACCTGTGCGTCCTCCTGTCTGGACAAGAATCTATCAACTCGTGCCCTCGCCATGCGGAGGCAAGTGTGTGAGAAAAGCCTCAAAACTCATCCCATGCGGTGGAGGTGCATGCTCTCCCGGGAAAGCTCGTGAATCAAACCAATCGATTGCGGTATCACGCGGCCGTCTGAACGAATATCCTGGACTCGGTCTCTGAAGCCACGATCACCGCGCATAATCCTCTGCGGTGACGGATAAACTCCTGCGGATCATCCTCGGCCTCGACAGTAAAACTACGGCGGGCTACAACTCAAGAAATCTCGTAGCCTCAAACTATACGCCTCGGGTGCACTACTGGTCTGGCCCAGGTGGAGGCTGGAACTCGCATCCGGCCTCTCCTCGTGTCGGGCCTGACTCTAGCCAATAGTGGGCCGTCTCCTTGTACCCTAACTCCTCCGCCCGGTGTGGGGCGGGAGGTGTAGGTGCGTGGTCTCTTTGGGGCGCGGCGTCATAGAACTTCGCCGTCTGCGGTATAGGCCGGGCACGAGCCCTCGTGACTCTGGGTGTCTGCTAGCGGCTCCGTTTGCCTTGCCGCCATACGGGCGGGTTGCGCTACGTGGAGGCATAAGCGTACGGGGAAAGGAATACGTTAGAGGGTCAACCTATAACACGACTCTAAAGCACGATCTCGGAATGAGAAGAATGAAACCAATCCTAAATATCCTATAGCCTCACGATTATTGGTGTGGTGCACAACACAGATAATCAAGACTCTACTAGATACGATGCGTAGACACTTTCAGAGATTAAGCGTTACGATACCACTTTTGTCACGACCCGTTCGGGGCGTGGTAGTGCTCTTAGGGGCACCCAGTAGTCATATATCGAGTAACCGGAAATATAAAAAAGGCAGGAAACATAGTAAAAGCGAAGCAGTGTATCTGTGAAAAGCTTGCCTTACGGCATAATATAAATAACTCAAGTTTTGCGATTACATCCCAAGCGTACAATAGTACTACAGACCTCTGGGAAGTAAACAACTATGGCGGGACGGGGTCCGCCATACCGATCGTATAAAACTATCTACAATACTGGAGATCATACCCAAAAGTAGAGCCTCGGAGAAGATGGAGCTCGACACCAGCCAAAGATCCTAAGGATGCAGATCTAGCACTGCCGCCTTTACTGCGGCATGAGCGCGGCCCCGAAGAGTCGATCTGGCGGTACCAAGTATGTGAAACTATAAGAAGCGAAATGAAATCAAAGTATTTAAAACCTTTTCACAAATACAATCAGTTCAATTGCACATAGTGCCACATCACAAACAACAACAGTAATAGGAAAACTGTAACAGGTCTATTCTAGGCCGCGAATGATCGAAGCAAGGCCAATCGCCCATAGTATCATTCTGCGTGCCTAGTCCTGGACTTCCGCGGTCCGCATAGGTCACGCCAGACCGCGTAGGTATTCCGCGTCGGGGCAGCCAACCCGGCGTCCGCCTAGGCTCCGCGACCGCATAGCCTCGAAAGACCGCGTAGTCTCAGCCGGACCGCGTAGGAATCCCACGCGTCGGGCTAAACACCGGAATGATCAATCACGGAGCATACCGCCGCTCCGCATAGTCTCACGACCGCGTAGGCGTATAGACCGCGTCAAAGAGGCAAGCCACCGGTATAACGATCGAGGGTAGGTGATACAATAACAGTACAACGGACTTACCGGTTAGCAACGTAAGCACATCAAGAATGACCCCCTTACACAGCATTTCAAGACAATAACCCAGGTAGCATCATAATAGTCTACTTATCACACAAATCTTACTACACTTAACAGAAATCAATACAAGGCTTTTATAAACCAACAAGTAAACAATTCCTTTTTATCTTTCTTAAGTTGTTATACCTAACCTCCCATAAAGCTAGTATAACTCTTAAGCTTTTGTTTTAAAAACCAAATATTTATCTTCTGTTAAAAATGATTCAGTATTCTTTTGAAATGCTTTCAGTTCTTTGTTATTCAGGCTTAGCGTGAGGCATTCGTAATTATTATTCGAGATTAAGCGTGAGGCATTCAATAAGTATTATTCGTGCTTAAGTCAAAGACATTGCCGTAGTTATTATTCGATTAACACATGTATCGTCTCTGGTACTATATATTGTAAAATATCGAGCTTTAGGAGGAATCACATACCTTCTCAAATGAAAACCACCGCCAAGTTGAATATGTCGCGCAGAGTCACTATAATAGTCACGACATCTATCAAAGACTACTCAAGGTCATTCTAAGCAGAGGTTCACAATTCTACGGAAAGTCGGGCAGCACTTCCACCAGGTGAGCTATATAAGTCTCTTTGTGAAACAGTCTATATAAGCATAGTTTAATAATTCTTCTTTTAAACCCTTCTACTGTGATAACATTTCAATTCTATTCTGTGATATTCTTCTAAGTATTTATACTTATTCTTATACTTCTACAGTATGTATTCTCTAATACAAATGAGGGTTAGGATTAGTTACCTCGATGGCCCAATAATATCCTAGATAAAGTCGCGCTGAGCAAGGTTTAGCTCTAAGTTATGCGCTCAGGTAGCTCAGAAACCTTAGAAGTTCTTTACAACTTCTACAAAGGACTAAGGGATTTGGGCTAGGGTATTTTGGGCATTATAACAATACTAGAAGACAACTTTTCTACCAAGGGAGGGGGTAGATTTCGGCTAGGCTAGAGGGGGTAGGCCCTCGGCCAAACTCACTCGAGGAGGTGTTGGACGAAGGCTAAGGAGAGGAGAGGATTTTTCAAGACTTGGAAGATAACTTTGTGGATGAAGAACTCTTCATCTCTAAGGGGGTATTTATAGCTCAAGCCTTGGCCAACCAATGGCCAAGATGAAGACAAGTGCAAGGCAAGTGTAGGGTGAGGATTAACTATACACAAATATCCTACCAACTCCTTGACTTGTGCACAAGGCACAAAAAACGTGCCATGGTTCTCCAATTCGTCCAAATGGACGATTCAAGTCCACCAATGGGAGGGTGCCAAGTGTCGCCCTCCCGTTGGTCCAAAATGTTTCGTCTCTCGGAAAAATCCGCAAAAATTAGTAATGGCATAGCCGGAATTTTCCCTACGAAAGCTGTGGAAACGTTTCGTCGGAAAACGATTCTTTTAGTGAGTTGTGTACAAAAAAAAACGTCCAAGGCTAACTTTAAGGCCAAACTTTTTGTACGTATTCCCTTACGTACATACTCTGGAAATACGGGGTATAACACACATCCTGCTGGATCAAGTATGGACCAACTATCTGAACCTTGCCAACATCGAACCAATCGACCGGCAACCTACACTTCCGCCCATACAAGGCTTCATAAGGCGATATCCAGAATCAAATGGTAGTTATAGTGATACTCGCTCAACAAGAGGCACATAATCCTCATTGCTACCCACGAAATCAAAAACACCGCGAGGTGAATGCGTCACGAGACTCACCTGAGTTTCTAACCCCGCCTGGTAAAACCTCCAGAAAAAGAAATAGCCATAAACTGGGCTCCACTGCCTATCATAAAGTAAGAGTAGGAACCCCGTGCAGTCTTACAACCTTCCTGATGTATAACATCTCGCATAACCCTCTGCCGAGTAAACAGTCCTGACTGAAAGACAAGATGGGCTCATCTCATCGGCCCGGCTGTTGGTCGAACGCATCCACGAACTCGTACAACGGTCATCTAAACTTGGGCCTAGCGCCCTCGTGACCCTACCACCTGGCGGGACCACCTCGAACTGACCCTATCACATTACAGGCCGCGGGTTGACCCGCGATCGGTCCTCAACCCGACCCGCTATCGCGCCAAACTCTTGTTCCCCCGATCCGGAACAATCTTACTAATCAAGTCACGAAAACCTAGTGGTCTCCTTAGCTCAACTACCCTCTTTCATTTCATACCACTCAGGGACTTATCACACAAATATATCCCACGTATACTATGCACTCCGATAAAGGTCAACATAAAAATAAATCTTTTACTCAATATGGCCTCGCATCTAAGGTCTCTACGTATAATATTCTAAGGCTCACAATTTACCTGTCCCCAATCTTACCCTTCTAACTAACCATGTTTTCTAAACACAATTTTAACATAATGTTATCTGAACATAATACTTAGCACTTCATCATATCATCAACGCATACTAGTGTCTAGAGGGGTAAGAATATACCTGTATCATCTGCTTCATTTTCCCTTCGTCGCTTTAATCCTAATCACCTTACAAGGCGTAGCTATAGAAGGTGATGAACACCGCCTTGACGGTGAGGCTGCGTCATTCTACCTATATCCCTCTTTCTAGGACAGTCTCTCGTCACATGGCCACGGCGGCGCAGTGAAACAAGCACCGATAAAAAGCGACACTCCGGGATGACGTTTGCGCATCGTGCACCGAGGAAAACATGAACCCGATCGCTAGAACCCGTGTATACGTGAACGAAGCCTGGAGCTCGACCGGCTCGAATACCCGAGCGTCCCGAAGACTATGGAGGACCACTGCATCTTGGCGGAGGTGCGCATAACTAACTTTCTTGAGGCGGTTCGCCTCGAAAGTTACCAAAGGACCTGCTGTTACGGCCTCTTCGATTTGATCATTACGCCGACCCTCCGCTCCTCACATCCAAGTGCATAAGCCTGCATGCGGGCAATGTCCATGCCCGGCTGAAGGGCTACACCCGAACAAGCCTCTGCCAAGTAGTCATCGAGCCCGGTGACGTAGCGGTGTACTCTGTCCTCCATATCCGCTACTAACGCGGGGACATACCGAGCCAATGAGTCGAACTCCACGTTGTACTCCCGAACCGTACGCCCTCTCTGTCTCAACATCAGAAATCTGTCGGCACGTGCCCTCCTCATCTACGGAGGCAAGAAGTGGCTGAGAAATGCCTCCGAGAACTCATCCCAAATAGCTGGAGGCGCATGCTCCCCCCAGGACAGCTCCCACGAATCAAACCAGTCGACTACAGTATCACGCAGCCGATGCGAACCTAAGACCACTGACTCTGTCTCCGAAGCCTTGATCACTCTCATGATCCGCTGTAACTGTCGGATGAACTCCTGCGGATCATCCTCAGGCCTCGATCCATAAAACAACGGCGGCTGCAACTCGGTAAAGTCCCGCAGTCTCAAACTATCCGCTCTCGGGTGAACTACGGGTACTACCGGTACCAGAATCGCTGCATCCAGCTTATCCTCGTGCCTTGCCACTATCCTGGCCAATAACTGCGCCATCTCTGTCACACCCCGAACCCCAGGCCCGTGACTGGTGCCCTACCTGGGCACCCTTCTACCTTAACAACTAAGTAAACTGCGGAAATTAAATAACACCTCTTTTTTTTTTAAACCAATAGTATGTGCAAGGGCAAAGCCGACAAGGCTGCCATATATTATACATAAACAAAAGACCCAACACTTTACACGAGTCCAATCTCATATATGAATACAGACCTCTAAGAGTTATACTGAACTATGACGGGACAAGGCCCCGCCGTACCCATAATCGCATAAAAGCACATCTTGAAAGAACTCATACCAAAAGATAAACTCCGATGAAGGAGCTATCCAAAACTCACGGCGGTCCTACACTGCCGATCACCAAACAACGTACCTAAACTGCGGCATGAACGCGGCCCGAAGGAGGTCGATCTGAAGAATGTACCAAGTATGTGGTGAAAAATCGTAAATGAAATCATAGTAGTCTATATAAAGCAGAGACATGTATGATAACCAAACTACGATACATAATATGTGATCCACGTCAAGTCGTGGTCTCACGCCTCAAAGTCATCACTCAAATATAACTATGGGTCTCACGCCCACAACATCAATCATGCGTGGAATACCTTCCGCTCACGGCGATCTATGATATAATAACACCAAGAAGTATACATGAACAATGAGTCCCACTGTGTCATAAAAACGTCTGGAGCGGTGCGAAGGCTAACTACGGATACCAAAGCCGCGTCATCAATCGGGCAAGTACGAAAGCCAACTACGGATACCAAAGCCGCACTATCAATACTATACAATCCAAATTATACAATCAAACCACGGAGGCGTCACGGGGCAAGTCTGGCGACTACGGATACAAAGGTCGTGTCACGTAGCTAACCGGGGCAAGTACGATGGCTAACTACCAGATACCAAGGCCATATCACGAGACTCCGCCACGAAGCTGATACGGGGCAAGTCTGGCCGACTACCAGATACCAAGGCCGTGTCACGTAGCTGACCAGGGCAAGTACGAGGGCTAACTACCAGATACCAAGGCCGTATCACGAGACTTCGCCACTAAACTGAACGGGGCAAGTGCGAGGGCTAACTACCAGGTACCAAGGCCGAATCAGCCACGAGACGGGGCAAGTCTGGCCACCACGGATACCAAGGTCGAATCAGTAAGAAACCTCATGGAGAGCTAGTCCAGGGAATAACACTATCAACAGGAGCGTACCTGTGGAATTCTCCGCCACTGCCGGTACGTCCAAGTAATATCATAACAAATCAGCCGCCCTCGCCGAGAGCGGTGGTATAGAAATACAATACTAGCACGACAAGGCTATCACACGCAAACATAGGCAAGTTACACACAACTCAAGGTACTTTCATTTTATGCCAAAGTCCAGGTTTTAACCCCAAAGTACTACGTACGTTAAATTCTTTTTAGAAGATCCATTTCTTTTACAAAAGTCACCCGATACCCGTAGTATCAAAATAGAGTGACTAACACTTTTAAGTAAAACAACACACTTTCCTTTTTAAAATGAAGAACAACATTCTTTTCAAAAGACTCATTTTTATGTAATACCCCAAGATACTAACACCCGTAGTATCAATGTGTGTCTATTTTTCAAAGGAAGTTACTACACTTTAGAAAACTCATTACAAAGCTTGAAATCAAGTAACTTCAAATTTTCACAATCAAGGCAACTTATGCCCATTAATAAAAAATAGACAACTTTCTAATCCCTCCATAAAGCCGTTATAACCAACTTCCCATAAAGCCGTTATAACCCTTTATGGTTTTTAGACAATTTCATTCCTTTTATAACCAAAAGACCTATACTATTTAAAACCAAGTATTACATACTTACAAATAAGTTCTTAACTTTCAAAATACTACAAGTCTCTTATATTTAGAAAACAAGTTTCTTCTACTTTTAAACCTCAAGCAACTCACACCTTGAAGACAAGCTATTTCTCTTAAATCACGTCATTTCTCCTCTTTTAAAACAATTAAGTAAATCACTCCTTTGACTCACCTAAAATCATTATAATGACCTTTAGGTTTTGAAACTAAGGCACTAGCCAAAAGATTTGGAAACCACTTCCTTTTCAAGACTATGTACTTTAAGCAAAATACTTTCACTCTTAAGAATCCAAACTCCACTAAGGCAATGGATTATACGACTTACAATTTAAACATCAAAGTACAATCAAGGAAGTACATAGAACAAATTCTATACTAGGCAATCCAAGTACAACCAAGGAATGAATCATTTAAGGAGTAGAACGTACTTTCTTTATCTTTAGGAATCATGCTAGAAGAGGAGATAGTTCACATACTGTTATACCCCGTATTTCCAGAGTATGTACGTATGGACGTACGTACGAAATTTGAGCCTTAAGTTAGGCATTGGATTCGAAATTTGGGCACAAGTGCCGATTAGAGTCGTTTTATGACGAAACGTTTCCACAGCTTACGTTGGAGAAATTCCGGCTATGTCATTTAGTATTTTTGCGGATTTTTCCGAGCGACGGAACATTTTTGGACCAACGGGAGGGTGACACTTGTCACCCTCATTGGACGGCAAAGAGGAGGCTTGGCCTTGGCCGATTGGTCCCTCCTTTTGTGCCTTGCTTTGTGGCTTGTTTTGTGGAGTGTTTTGTGGAGTGTTTTGTGGGTGCACTTGGCTTGATCTTGGCCTTACACTTGCCTTGCACATGGCTTGATCTTGGCCATTGGTTGGCCTTTGGTTTTGCTATAAATACCCCCTCTCTTTGAAGACTTCTTCATCCACTCTTCACTTGCCTAAGTCTTGAGAACCCCTCCCCTCCCTCTTGTTGACTCTCGTCCAAGAGCCCCTCTCCCCCTTGTGAAGGCCTTTTGGCCGAAACCTTCCCCCTTTGTGAGCCTAAAGCCGAGAACACCCCCCCCTCCCTTAGGGTGTTGTTCTCGTGTGGTACCCCCCTTTTTGTGGTATTGAAATACTCCTCCAAGTATTGTTATAATGCCCAAAATACCTTAGCCTTATACCTTGTAGTATTCCAAAGTTACCTCTATACGTAGAGTCCGGAAATACTACCTTTTGTCCTTTTAGTCTCAAACCGAAACCCTAAGGAAACCTTCCTTGTTGGTTGAAGTTTTGGAGTAGAAGTTGGTTAGAACTTCTAAGGGTTGTTGGAGCGGATTGGAGCACTCGGAGTAGGAGCTAAACCTTGCTCAGGAGCGACTTTAAACTCGGATAATTTTTGGGCTTATCGAGGTAAATATCTTGTCCCCCTATTGTAATTGGAAATTACATAAGTGTTGAAATATAGTGTTGTATACTATATATAGAACTGAACGTAGTTGTTGGCAATGTCTTTTGACTTAAGCCTGAAGAATAAAGAACTGAACTGAACTGTAATTACATAGGACTGTATTACAGTAGACTTGTGTAGTATTACTGTATAGTAGAATTATGCAGCGTCAGGTTAGGCGTGTTAACCCCACTGGTTGGCTTGGTAGCGGACCTCGATAGAAGAGGAGTTTCTGGCGGTTGCGGGGTCTTTGCCAATTTTACGTAGAATGTTCTACGTTAAGATCTAGATTTTTAATAAGCGCCTTGTGGCCTTATAGGTTGAAGTGCTACGTGTGGCGTAATCTTACGGACTAAGGAGTAGCCAAGCGGTTTGAGGTACTCGGGCGTTTTGCTATTAGTCGATAATCGTCGCGAGGTATGTGAACCTCTTCCTATCTCTTCTAGCATGATATGTGTGAACTATGTAGTGCGGTGAGCGTACATGTGTTAACTGTGTTTGAGTGTCTTAAAACATAAAGTGTTATAACGGCTTTATGGGAAGTTGGTTATAACGGCTTTATGTAGGTAAGAAAATACTTTGTGGTTTTAAAAGGTAACTGATGTGAATTGTAACTGGCTTGTTATAATAAAGAACTTGATGTATTTCAAAAGATTTATAATCGTTTTGAAGGAAGAGTAACACTTGGTTTTAAAGGTTTTAAAAAGAGTTATACTAGCTTTATGGGGAGTTAGGTATAATGTCTTAAGAGAGTTAAAGAAAATGGTTTACTAATGTTAGAAGTTAAGAGACTTGATCTTATAAGATAAGAGACTTAACTTATTTGTTTTAATGTGAATGTTTGTGTGAAACCTCATTCGTGAGTAATGAGTACTTGGTTTTATTTAAAGGATAATGTTTCTTGATTTGAATCAGAATGTGTATCGACAGGACCCTGCGGCGTTAATAAAGGAAAATGTATTGAATAATGATGAATTGTATTAAAACCAGTAGAAACCTCCATCTGCATAGAAACTAAGATGAGACAAAATGATATTACATTTTCTAGATCATGGTCTTTGTAATAAGAATGTTGTAAACAAGAATAACCTACTCTCGCGTGAGACATATATAACTCAAATGTTCTAAAAATAAATAAAGTTATTAATTTTATGAACTATGAAACAAATTGAAAATGAGAAGCTTGACTAATTGAAACTAGGAAAAATTGAACTTATGAAAATAATGGTGTTTATTGATTTTGACAAGGAATGTGGGTTGGTCATTCTAATACTACGGTATCGGGTGACTTTGATAAGTAATGGATCTCTTTTAAAGAATTTAACGTCGTAGTACTTTAGGAGTTAAAACGGACTTTGGCATAAAATGAAGGTACTTTGAGTGATGTGAAACATGCCTATGCTTGTTGTGGTGAAACATTCCTATGCTTGTTGTTGTGAAACTTGCCTATGCTTGTGATGATAGCCTTTGTTGTGCAAGTGTGGTGTTTACGTGTTCTGGCGTCTCGATAGAGGCGGTTGGTAGTTGAGGTTTCTTACTGTTCGGCCTGGGTATCTGGTGGTCGGCTCTCGTACTTGCCCCGTCTCGTGACTGATTCGGCCTTGGTATCTGGTAGTCAGCCCTCGCACTTGCCCGTTCGTATAGTGGCGGTTTCGTGATCTGACCTTGGTCCCAGTGGTCACCCTCGTACTTGCCGGTCGGCTACGTGGCCGGCCTTGGTATCCGATGATCGGCTCTCGCACTTGCCGTGTCGAACCGTGGTTGTGGTTGCATTGTATTATTGGCACGGTCGGATCCGGTAGTTGTACTTGTCCTGTACGGTTTTTATGACACAGGTGGGACCTGGTGTTCATGTATACTCCTTGGTATTGTTATATCATAAACTGCCGGCAGTGAGGAAGAAATTCCACGGGCACGAGTGATGATTTGGAGGGCGTGAGTCCCTGACTTGAGGTAACTGGTTATATGTTATGTACTGTAGTTGGTCATCATACATGTCTCCTGCTTATATAGACTATTATGATTTCATTTACAGTATTCTGATTTCACATACTTGGTACTGTTGTGCGACCTCCTTGAAGTGCGTTCATGCCGCGAGTAAAATCGTCATTTGTCGATCCGCTTATAGGATCACATTCAGCGTCTTGGGAAGCTCCGGTTATCCGGAGTCTTATCTTTTTCTATGTGTTCCATCAGTTATAGCTTCTTGTACATTCAGGGGTATGGCGGGTCCCTGTCCCGTCATAGTAGTTGTAAATCTTAGAGTGCAATAGAATTGTAGGCGGGGTTGTAAAAGATTAAAGCTGTTGGGTTTTATGTATATCCAAGGCAAGCTGTTTTGGTTGGCATGTTTATTTATCATGTCTCTCATTTCATGTTTAAAGTTTTTATTTCCGCTGGTTTTCTCTGATATTGTATCGCTAGGGTGCCCGGGGTAAGGCACCAGTCACGGGCCCGATTTTCGGGGTGTGACAAAGTGGTATCAGAGCAGTTAATCCTCGGAAAGTGTCTGCACCGTGTCTAGTAAGTCTTGATTATCGGTGTGTTGTGCACCACATCTATAATCGAGGCTATAGGACATTTAGGATTGGTTTCCATTCTTCTCATTACGAGATCGTGCCTTAGAGCGTGTGATAAGATTGGACCCTCGGCGTGTTTCGTTTTTACGATTATGCCTGCGAAGGCAACGGGCCCGAAGGGCAAAGCGATGAGGATCTGCGAGTAGAGCAAATGGCGAGACCACAAGATGCGAGCCTCGATCCGCGATGCAGGCGAGAGGAGATGAGTTACAAGGAGTGTGCCTAGTTAATGGCGGGGTTGTGGCGAACTTGAGGATAAGCTGGGCCAGCAGCGGTTCGATGGCAGATGGTTCACCTAGATCGAGATAGTTCGAGGCTACGGGATTTTACGAGTTGTAGGCCGCGAGTTTTATGGGTCGAGGCACGAGGATGATCGCGAGTTCATCAAGCGATTCTGCGGATCGTGAGTGATCAAGGCATCGGAGATCGAGTCGGTGGCCCTAGGTTCACATCAACTGCGTGATACCGCGATCGGCCGTTTGATTCTTGGGAGCTGTCGAGGAGAGCATGCACTTCCAGGTATGGAACGAGTTCTCGAGGCCTTTCTTGCACATTTCTTGCCTCCCGGATGAGGAGGGCTCGGTAGCAGTTTTTGGTGTTCTGGCGAGCAGGCGTGCGGTTCGGAAGTACAATGTGGAGTTTGACTCATTGGCGTGCGTCCGCGTTAGTAGCTAGTATGGAGGATCGAGTGCACCGATATGTTCTGAGGGCTCGATGATTGCCTTGCAGAGTTGTTGGTGTAGCTCTTGGTAGGGCATGGACATTGCCGCATGCAGCGTATACACTTGGATGTGAGGCGGATAAATCGGCGGAATGACGAGTCGTGAGAAGAGGGCGAGCAGCGAGTCCTTTGGTGACTTTCGAGGCGGACCGTCTGTGGCAGACTAGTTATGTACCTCCGCCAAGATGCAGTGGTCCTCCGGCTTTCCGGGACCCGGGATATTCGGGAAGCGGTCGGGGCTCCTGTGTTTCAGATTTTCGGGAAGCGAGAGTGCTCGCGGATGAGGTTGCCCTTGTCTCGGTGTGGTGTTGTGGAAAGCTCCATAGGGAGAGTGTCGTACTAACTCGGGAGATTGTTATTTTGCGGCCAACGGGGCCATCGGCAGAAGCGTCCCACCGGGTAGCTTGGTAGGATAGCAAGGACTACTAGAAGCGATTGCGGGTTCTTCACCTTCCGTAACCAGCGGGATGTTCAGTGCCGGAAGGCCGGTAGAGGTCGCGGTGGGAGTTCCCAGTTTTAGCGGTCCTTTGAACCGCCTATTTTCAGGTATATCCTTAACCCTCTAGAGACTTATATTGTATTGATGTTGATGATGTGTTTAGTGTTATGTTCGGATAGCTTTGTGCAAAAATGTGATTTAGGAGCATGGTTGATGAAAAAGGGTAAGCACAGGGCATGGAAAGTGTGAACTTTAGGACATTTTATGTTGAGACCTTACAGGTAAGGTCGTCTTGAGTAAAAGATTTATTTTTTTATGTTTGACCTTTATCAGAATGCGTAGTGTACGTGGGTTATAATTGTGTGATAAGTCCATGAGTAATGTGGGATGGAAGTGGTAGCTTTCATGGCTTGAATAGGTAAGATTGTTCCGTGTCGAGGAGCAAGAGTTGGCGCGGTTGGGGGTCGGGTTGAGGACCATTTGCGGGTCAACCCGTAACCCGGTTTGGGGTGGGGTCAGTTAGGTGGTCCTCCGGTGGTAGGGTCATGAGGTGCTAGGCCCAGTTTAGATGACCATCGTATGAGTTCGTGGATCGTTCGATCGAATCGGTTCGTGAAGGCGGGAATGGCCTTAGGGAAATCGAGGTTAGTGAGATGACCAAGTTTGGAGTAGTGACTCGAGGGTTGGAAACGAGCGTTGCGAAGTGTGGTGCGGATACTAGAACGAGTTCGAGTGTACGTGTCGAGTAATACGAGAAGGGAGAAGTGAGCGTGTGTTTTGTGGCGGTGTGGCATGATTATTTTAAATGCGTATAGCGGTGAAGACTATCTTGGCCTTTGTTTGTTTGAGACCTAGAAGGAACATTCGACGAATGTTTCTAAGGAAGAATGTTATACCACGTATTTCGCAGTATATGCGTATGGACGTCGTCTGAAATTTGAGCCTTAAGTTAGGCATTGGATTCGAAATATGGGCACAAGTTCAGATAAGAGACGTTTTTACGGCGAAAGCGTTTCCCGACTACGTTGGAGAAAATCCGGCTATGTCATTTAGTATTTTTGCGGCTTTTTACCAGCGACGGAACCAATTTTGAACAACCGGAGGGTGACACATGTAAACCTCATTTGACGGCAAAGAGGAGGCTTGGCCTTGGCCGATTGGTCCCTCCTTTTGTGCCTTGCTTTGTGGCTTGTTTTGTGGAGTGTTTTGTGGAGTGTTTTGTGGGTGCACTTGGCTTGATCTTGGCCTTACACTTGCCTTGCACATGGCTTGATCTTGGCCATTGGTTGGCCTTTGGTTTTGCTATAAATACCCTCTCTTTGAAGACTTCTTCATCCACTCTTCACTTGCCTAAGTCTTGAGAACCCCTCCCCTCCCTCTTGTTGACTCTCGTCCAAGAGCCCCTCTCCCCCTTGTGAAGGCCTTTTGGCCGAAACCTTCCCCCTTTGTGAGCCTAAAGCCGAGAACACCCCCCCCTCCCTTAGGGTGTTGTTCTCGTGTGGTACCCCCCTTTTTGTGGTATTGAAATACTCCTCCAAGTATTGTTATAATGCCCAAAATACCTTAATATATACCTTGTAGTATTCCAAAGTTACCTCTATACGTAGAGTCCGGAAATACTACCTTTTGTCCTTTTAGTCTCAAACCGAAACCCTAAGGAAACCTTCACTGTTGGTTGAAGTTTTGGAGTAGAAGTTGGTTAGAACTTCTAAGGGTTGTTGGAGCGGATTGGAGCACTCGGAGTAGGAGCTAAACCTTGCTCAGGAGCGACTTTAAACTCGGATAATTTTTGGGCTTATCGAGGTAAATATCTTGTCCCCCTATTGTAATTGGAAATTACATAAGTGTTGAAATATAGTGTTGTATACTATATATAGAACTGAACGTAGTTGTTGGCAATGTCTTTTGACTTAAGCCTGAAGAATAAAGAAGCGATCAGCGTAATTACATAGGGCGTATTACATAGACTTGTGTAGTATTCTTGTATAGTAGAATTATGCAGCGTCCGGTTAGACGTGTTAACCCCCCCCTGGTTGGCTTGGTAGCCGACCTCGATAGAAGAGGAGTTTTACGCTGTTGCGGGGGGGGGAGGTGCTGCCGAATTTTCTGTAGAATGTTCTACGTTAAGATCTAGATTTTTAATAAGCGCCTTGTGGCCTTATAGGTTGAAGTGCTACGTGTGACGTAATCTTCTGGACTAAGGAGTAGCCGACGGTTTGAGGTACTCGGAGCGTTTTGCTATTAGTCGATAATCGTCGCGAGGTATGTGAACCTCTTCCTATCTCTTCTAGCATGATATGTGTGAACTATGTAGTACGGTAGACGTACATGTGTTAACTGTGTTTGAGTGTCTTAAAACATAAAGTGTTATAACGGCTTTATGGGAAGTTGGTTATAACGGCTTTATGTAGGTAAGAAAATACTTTGTGGTTTTAAAAGGTAACTGATGTGAATTATCGGCTTGTTATAATAAAGAACTTGATGTATTTCAAAAGATTTATAATCGTTTTGAAGGAAGAGTAACACTTGGTTTTAAAGGTTTTAAAAAGAGTTATACTAGCTTTATGGGGAGTTAGGTATAATGTCTTAAGAGAGGTAAAGAAAATGGTTTACTAATGTTAGAAGTTAAGAGACTTGATCTTATAAGATAAGAGACTTAACTTATTTGTTTTAATGTGAATGTTTGTGTGAAACCTCATTCGTGAGTAATGAGTACTTGGTTTTATTTAAAGGATAATGTTTTACTGATTTCGGAAATCAGAATGTGTATCGACAGACCACTGCAGCGTTAATAAAGGAAAATGTATTGAATAATGATGAATTGTATTAAAACCAGTAGAAACCTCCATCTGCATAGAAACTAAGATGAGACAAAATGATATTACATTTTCTAGATCATGGCTGCTGTAATAAGAATGTTGTAAACAAGAATAACCTACTCTCACGTGAGACATATATTACTCAATTGTTCTAAAAAGAAATCAAGTGATTAAGTTTATGAACTATGAAACCATTTGAAAATGAGAAGCTTGAGTAATTGAAACTAGGCAAACTGGAACTTAGGAAAAGAATGTTGTTACTTGATTTTGAAAAGGAATGTGGGTTGGTCATTCTAATACTACGGGTATCGGGTGACTTTGATAAGTAATGGATCTCTTTTAAAGAATTTAACGTACGTAGTACTTTAGGGTTAAAACCCGGACTTTGGCATAAAATGAAGGTACTTTGAGTGATGTGAAACATGCCTATGCTTGTTGTGGTGAAACATTCCTATGCTTGTTGTTGTGAAACTTGCCTATGCTTGTGATGATAGCCTTTGTTGTGCAAGTGTGGTGTTTTACGTGTTCTGGCGTCTCGATAGAGGGCGGTTGGTAGT
The DNA here is from genome assembly GCA_029844215.1 of Przewalskia tangutica. Lineage (NCBI taxonomy): Eukaryota > Viridiplantae > Streptophyta > Magnoliopsida > Solanales > Solanaceae > Przewalskia > Przewalskia tangutica. The sequence goes on from CM056718.1 coordinate 39,063,758, forward strand.
TGAGGTTTCTTACTGTTCGGCCTGGGTATCTGGTGGTCGGCTCTCGTACTTGCCCCGTCTCGTGACTGATTCGGCCTTGGTATCTGGTAGTCAGCCCTCGCACTTGCCCCGTTCAGTATAGTGACGAAGTTTCGTGATACGGCCTTGGTCCCTGGTGGTCAGCCCTCGTACTTGCCCCGGTCAGCTACGTGACCGGCCTTGGTATCCGGTAGTCGGCTCTCGCACTTGCCCCGTATCAGCTTCGTGGTTGTGGTTGCATTGTATTATTGGCACGGTCGGATCCGGTAGTTGTACTTGTCCTGTACGGTTTTTATGACACAGGTGGGACCTGGTGTTCATGTATACTCCTTGGTATTGTTATATCATAAACTGCCGGCAGTGAGGAAGAAATTCCACGGGCACGAGTGATGATTTGGAGGGCGTGAGTCCCTGACTTGAGGTAACTGGTTATATGTTATGTACTGTAGTTGGTCATCATACATGTCTCCTGCTTATATAGACTATTATGATTTCATTTACAGTATTTCTGATTTCACATACTTGGTACTGTTATCTTGACCTCGCCGGGGTGCGTTCATCTGCATGAGTAAAAGGTACATCGACTGTCGATCCCCGCTTATAGGATCACATTCAGCGTGTTGGGAAGCTCCGTTTCTCCGGAGGCTTATCTTTTGGTATGTGTTCCCTGAGTTATAGGTTCTTGTACATTCAGGGGTATGGCGGGGCCCTGTCCCGTCATAGTTGTTGTAAATCTTAAGTGCATGCAGAATTGTGGGCGGGGTTGTAAAGATTAAAGCATTCGGGTTTTATGTATATACTGAAGGCAACTGTTTTGGTTGGCCTGTTTATTTATCATGTCTCTCATTTCATGTTTAAAGTTTTTATTTCCGCTGGTTTTCTCTGATATTGTATCGCTAGGGTGCCCGGGGTAAGGCACCAGTCACGGGCCCGATTTTCGGGGTGTGACACATACCTTTTCGGCTAATTCCTCAAGCTAAGCCGAATACGCCGTACGTAGAAGTTTCAACCTATAATGGTCACAACAATACTATCAATCTTCTAATCTCTAACGTAGAATAATACTAAGTATTTGGTCTCTAATTCTACGGAAAATCGGGCAGCACTTCCTTTGTTTCTACTCACTTTGCCACCTTTTTCAAGGTCGAATACAATAACCAACACGCCACATTTAAGGCTCAAAACAACAACCAAACCAAAGGGGATTACACGCCTTACAATACGTGTAAAATTCTGCCCCACAATTCATACCAAGTAGTTTAAAACTCCAAGCCATTCTCGGCCAACTACATACTAACAATTCAAAATCTTTTTCAATCCTTTTCAAATTCCAAGTTCTAAGGTCTAACATGTTATATAGTTATAAACCACTTCAACAACTACAATTTCCTTCCTACACAACATGCGACGACTTAAACGAATAATCAACTTGAATTATAGTCTTAAGGCTAACATGCTAGTTTTCAGATTTATGGTTCCAATAGCCAATACACTAATTCAACTACATAATATACATCTCATGCTTGCTAATAACCATAGCTACAACAATAAGTAAACTTAATTGCTAAAACGATGAAATTTATACCTTTCCAAGTCCTTAAAATTTCCAAGAATCAAAGTCGCGCCTTAGCAATTCTTAGCTCCTTTCCTTAAGTTCCAATCCGCTCCAAGCACTCCTTAGAGGCCTATGAAGAACCCATCTTCAATTTCCAACTTCAAAGTTGAAGAACTCCCATAGTTTCCGCCTTGCGACTAACGTGAAAATGCGTTTTTCCGAAATCTTTCTATTGAGACATCCTTACAATACCCTTAGGAACATTTGGTTTAAGTCTTGTGGCTAATGGACAACATTTGCAAAAATTTTGTGTGGATGGGACACTAAAGCCGAGAGCAACTCTAAGAGGAACAACAATGTGTGAAATTTTTCTAAGTGTTAAAGAGATAGTCTTGCACTAGCTTAGCTTATATAACACATTGGAGGGTCAAGACTTAAACAATTGTGAGGCTAGGATGAGTTTCACTTGGATCAAGCCTAGGTGGACAAGTTGACTTGTCAACAATGTCAAGCTTAGAAGACTTATCATCTACATAGGTCAAATGACCATAATACCCTTGCAATGTTTCGTCCAACACCATGTGGGAGTGCCACGTGTCTCCCTCTCATTCGTCCATAAAATTCCGTAACCCTCGTGGGCCCCACAAAAAGTAAAATTCCTCGGGTGGGCCTCACGTGACCAAATCCGTAAAAAAAATAGATTTCCATAATTTAATAAGTTCCATATTCTTCAAATAATACATTTTGAGAATCCAATTCTCAACAACGAACATTTTTCCTATCCGACGTTCGGAAGATTTTCCATCGGAAAAACAATTCTTCCTTTGGTACCAATTTCCAAGTCTTGTTTCCTTTCGTACATTCTCTTATACATGTCCTGGACTTACGGGGTGTAACAATCTCCTTGTAACCCATCTCCTCTGATCCCAGGCTGTGGGACTGGAGGCTCAGGTACTGTGGTCTCAGTAGAGACCGCCGCTACTCTACTCGCAGCTCCCTCTGCTGCCTTGCCCTTCTGGGCCCTGATTGCCTTGCGTGGAGGCATAAATGGCATAAAAGAATACGTTAGAGAGGTCCAACTTATAACACAGCTCTAAGGCACGATCTCATATTGAGAAGAATGGATACCAATCCTAAATATCCTATAGCCTCCTGATTATTGGTGTGGTGCACAACACACCGATAATCAAGACTCTACTAGATACGGTCTGTAGACACTTTCCGAGGATTAACTGCTCTGATACCACTTTTGTCACGACCCGATCCGGGGCGTGGTAGTGTCTTACCGCACCCAAGTAGACATACATCGAGTAACGGCGGAATATAAAACAAGACATGAAACAATATGAAGTGAGAAAGCGGTTTATCGAGAAAAGTTGCCTTCGGCATATATATATATAAAAACTTGAACAGTTACATCCCTTTTACCAACCCTGCCCACAACAGTACTATAGACCTCTAAGAATGTTATAACAACAATGGCAGGACAGGGCCCGCCATACCACAGATGTAAGTACTTACAACGGCGGGGACTATACGAATAAGCCTCGGAGACACGGGCTTCCCAACGTTGAGCTGTGACCACATGGCGAGGATCAACAAGCGGTGTACCTCTACTGCGGCATGAACGCGGCCCCGAAGGAGTCGATAACAGTACCAAGTATGCGAAATCGTAAAATCATGGCGAAATCATAACAGTTTATATAAAACAGGAGACATGTATGATAACCAAACTATAGTTTACAACATAAAAGTAGTCATGTCAAGGCAGGGACTCACTCCCTCAAAGTCATCCCTCATGCCCGTGGAACTCCTTCCTCACTGCCGGCAGTCTAGGTATAAATCGTATGATACGTATAACATGTCTCGGCCCATCCCATGGGACACGAGGTGGAATCGTGTGGTATACGTGTCGGCCCGTCCATGGGACTCGGTAAAGAATCGTATGGAATACATGTCCCGGCCCATCCCATGGGACTCGGTAAAGAATCGTATGGAATACATGTCCCGGCCCATCCCATGGGACTCGGTAAAGAATCATATGGAATACATGTCCCGGCCCATCCCATGGGACTCGGTAAAGAATCGTATGGAATACATGTCCCGGCCCATCCCATGGGACTCGGTAAAGAATCGTATGGAATACATGTCCCGGCCCATCCCATGGGACTCGGTAAAGAATCGTCCATAACATTTAAACCCTCTTTTAAGACAGATTAAGACAATACCATGCCTTCATTTTAAACCAACACATTTTCCCTTTTTAAGGTCAAGTAACAACATTCTTTTCCAAAAGTTCAAGTTGCATATTTTTAAATACTTAAGTCTCTTATTTTCGAAAGATTTCATAGTTAATAGTCCTAATCACTCAACAACGTAATTTCTTCTTTTAACAAAATTGAGTAACATATATCTTATGTGTGAGTAGTTTATTCTTGTTTATAACAACCTTATTAAAGCAGCCATGATCTAGGAAATGTAATACAATTTTGTCTTATCTTAGCTTCTATGCAGATGGAGGTTTCTACTGGTTTTAATATAATTAATTATTTGTCAATACATTTTCCTTTATTAACGCTGCAGTGGTTTGTTCGATGCTTATTCTCATTTCCGAAATCAATACAAGGCTTTCATAAACAATTAAGTAAACCGTTCCTTTTATCTCTCTTAAGCCGTTATACCTAACTTCCCATAAAGCTAGTATAACTCTTAAGCTTTTAAAACTAAGTATTACTCTTCTTTCAAAAATGATTCATAATTCTTTTGAAATACTTCAAGATTCTTATTATCTAAAACTCAAGTCAACAGACATCAGAGTAAAACCCTTTTTAGTTAACACACGTACGTCTACCGTACTATATATATATATCAAAATATCATGCTCAAGAGGATAGGAAGAATCACATACCTCCTCGGCGAAATCCACCTGCCAAGTCGAATATGTCGCGCGCAGAGTATCAACCTATAATAGTCAAATACGTCTATCAACGTCTAGACTACTCTGTAGAATATTCTAAGCAGAAGGTTCTTAATTCTACGGAAAATTGGGCAGCACTTCCCTACCCGTCAAACTACACAAGTCTACTGTAAATACAGTCCTATGTAAGTACAGTTCAATTCTCTTCTTTCATATCCTTCTATATCTTATACTCAAATCTAAACTACTCTTATATGTAATCTCCAATTACAATAGAAGGACAAGAGTATTTACCTCGATAAGCCCAAAATTATCCAAGTTTAAATGTCGATCCTGAACGTTTAGCTCCTAATTTGCGCTCAGATAGCTCGAGAAACCCTTAGAAGTTTCTAAACAACTTCTACTTAATACTTCAACCAACTATGAAGATTTCCCCAGGGTTTCGTTTAGTGACTAATGGATATAAGGTAGTATTTCTGGGCTTTTAGTATAGAGGTGACTTTGGAATACTACAAGGTATTTGGCTAAGGTATTTTGGGATAGTAACAATACTTGGAGAATATTTTCTACCAAGAGGGGGGGGGGGTTCGGCGAGACCAACAAGGAAGGGGGGAAAAGGGGTTTGGACGAGAGCTCTCAAAGGGGGAGGGAGTTTTTGAGACTTGGAAATTGTTAAGTGGATGAAGAATAAGTCTTGAACTTAAGGGGTATTTATAGGTCAATCAATGGCCAAGCTCAAAGCAAGTGGATGGTGGAGATTTGGACAAGTGTTGTGTGGGTCCCACTTATCCATCTACTACACAAATATCTAGCAAAACATTGACCAAATGTTTAAGGCCTTTTCCATGTAAAAAATGTGCCAACAACTCCCTCACCAAACCGTCCACTTGAGGGTGACACATGTCGCCCTCTCGTTGGTCCAAAATATTTCATCTCTCGGAAAAATCCAAAATAAATAAATTCCTGAAAATGTAAAATTCCTTTACAAGGTTCGGAAAATTTCCGTCGGAAAAACAAATCTTTTTCGTGGATGTGCACAATTTCGTCCTTAACAATAATTCGGGCTTACAAAATTGTACGTACGTCCTCACATACATACTCTGGAAATACGGGGTATAACAAGTGGCCCTTGGACTTTAGTTAACAATGTCAAGCTTAAGTCTTTGCAAGACTTGGGCATCTCTCTAATGGTCAAATGACCATCTTATCCATGCCATTTTCATCTAAGACCACTAAGGGGGGGGGGGGGGGTGACACGTGTCGCCGTCCCGTTCGTCGCAATATTTCGTTTTCCGACAATTCCATAATTCTGATAAATTTTTACTCGTCTCAAATCTTAACATTTTTTAGTTCTTACGTACGTTCTTATAAACATATCCTGAAATTCCGGGGTGTAACATTCTTTCCCCCTTAGAAACATTCGTCCCTGAATGTTCTTTTGGGAGTCAAACTTAAAGGTAGCGGCATAGTCTCCTTACAACCCCTACATACCAATAATGCCACACATGGCCACATAACAATGCTCATACTAAAATGTCAACCTGAACCCCCATGTGTCCACATCGGTTATCTGCATAAAGCTTCTGCTGACTCTGAGATTACTCATAATCTTTCCTGGATAAGCTTCGCCTTATCCGCAGCCCGCTGAATCATGTCTGGACCAAATAACTGAACCTCTTCTACGTCGAACCAACCAACCGACGATCTACACTCTCTTACATACAAGGCCTCATACCGGGCCATCTGAAAACTGGGAGGGCATCTTTTATCGTACGTAACTCAATCAAGAGGCAGTTAACCCTCCCAGCTATCTCTGAACTCAAGATCATAGGCCCGCCACCTATCCTCAAGTACCTGGATAGTATGCTCTGTCTGTCCGTCGGTCTGAGGGTGTAATGCAACACTGAGACTCACCTGTGTCCCTAATCCCTTCTGAAAAACCTCCAGAAGTTATCCGTAACCGAGCTCATCCGTCTGTCATCATAAACGTAGGGACCTCGTGCAGTCTCACAATCTCTCTTCTATACAAGCTAGCATAATCCTCAGCCGAGTAAGTGGTCCTAACCGGAAGAACACGGCTGGTTTCGCCAGCCTATTTACCATGACCCCCAGGGAGTCGCACTTCCTCCGAGTACGATGCCACCCTGTAACAAGATCCTTATTAATTACCTCTCATATCTAGGTTGGGATTTCAATCGTCTGTAATAGCCCACTGGGCTTCTGGTGCTCAACCATGACCTGCTACTAACTCGGACACTAAGCAGTAAACTCCGCTATGTCCCTTTTCTGGTCATCTTACCCATACATACATCTGAGGTCACGACACGACTTAGTCGGCCCCGAATAATTAGAGCAATAAGCACTGCGTGCCTCCCCTAAAACCTGCTGACTAGTCCTGCAGCACCGGGTACACACAATCTATCCTCATATCACAGCACCTCATCCGGTGCTACTCAAACAAGCTCTTCTCTTCTTGGAGAGTCGTATCTCGATACCGTATCATAACTGGATCCTCATATTGTCGCCTCTTTACCTCCCCAATGACGGAAGACTCGGCAACCTCTCGGATCCAACCTTCATTTACCTTGGAAACAAATAATCGAACCCCCCTCGGCTCGGTAGCTGATGAATCTCATGGACCACGTCCTGTTTATCTGGCTGCCCATCTGACAGACTACCCATAGATCCACGACTAAGAGTATCTGTGACTGTCTTGGCTTTCCCCAGATGGTATAGGATATAAATATCACAATCCTTGGGTAACTCTAACCACCGTCTCTGTCGCAAATTCAACTGCCTCTGTCTGAAGATATACCGGAGGCTCTTGTGGTCTGCACAAATATCCACATGAAGTCTATATATACGTCATGCCCCCAAATCTTCAAGGCATGATTTAACTGCCGCCAACTCTAAATCGTGAGTGGCGTAATTTCCTTTCCTGCTTCCCTAACTACCGGGAAAACATAAGCTCTATCCTTATCGGGTTGCGTCAGCACACAACCTAGCCCAACACCCAACGTGTTATCATAATAACCTAACCCTCAAGTCTCTCAGGAGAGGTTAGAACTATAGTCGTGGTCAAACTTATCTTCCAATAACTGGAAGTCTTTCTCATAACTGCGAAATATTCGGGTATCCTTAATCTCAATCATGGTTCCTGTTTCCCTTTTCTGTTGCAACCAAACTTGGTCACTAACTTAGATTTGATTCCTTTGCTTGCTACATGGCTAAGACTTCCTGTCAATCACAATATTAGGTGGGGGGGGGGGGATTTCCTTGATCCCGTCAAGTAGTAACCCGCTTATTCTCTCCCAGCTCGTAGAGCTTATAGCCAGGTTTTCAACCTTAACTCATGGTATCACATAATCCAATGACTTGTCAAAATTTCTCATCGTTTGAGTGTCTACTCGTCTTTCCTTTATAAGTTATTTCAAGTTTTCCTGGGGTCCCTCACCCCTCCGTATTTCCTTACTATCTTTCGTCGATGCACGCTACCACCTTTCTCGAGGTGTTCTTCTTGCTCATTATTTACTAATGGTATTTACAGTGCAGGGTAATCATATCTCGTGCAACTTACATAACCACAGTTGTATTCTCTTTTATCATTCTGGTCATAACATTACCTTATGCTTATTATTAGCAAAAGTATTTCTATCTTGATTCATAATAAATGCGATTTCATACATGCGTACAACCTGCATTTATATCTTTACGATACTTCCTCGACCAATTCGTACGTCGTTCTTAATTACCCCCAACACAACACTTTCCCCCGGTTATCTACAACTGTAATGTCACGACCCGACCCCGGGCCCCGACTGGTGTCCTACCTGGGCACCCTTACAGGTATACATCAGAGAATAGTAGCGGAACATACATACATAAACTTAACAAGAAATAAATAATAGGTTAGCCGATAAGGCTACCTTCCTGGATAAATATAAATATGTAAAACCCAAAGCAGTTACCTTTTTTTTTTTTCAAAGCGACCCACAAGATATGACAACAGACCTCTAAGATTTTGGACAAACACTATGACGGGACAAGGCCCCGCCGTACCCCTGAATATACATAACCATGACAACTCCGGAACATTGGAGCCATCTCAAAATGCTGAACCAGGATCCTAAGCTCGCGGATCCACAACTGTGTACCTACACCTGCGGACATGAACGCGGCCAGAAAGTCGATCTGGCAGTGCAGAATATGGAACGGAAATAAGGTACAGTAAACAAATCATAACTGTATAAAAGCATGACAGGGGTAAGTATGAAAAGAGCAATTACCTGAACCTAACATGTCATTACCATCTCGTGAACTTAATCGTACCTTATTATCTTTTCCCATTTTTCAATAAAAGTTATAGTCACTTTCGTACGTACATACTTAGGAAAATCATCAAATTCATTACCATATAACTTACTTACCTTACATAACATAATACGACCCTTTATGGAGGGACGCCTATACTGCCCGACCCAAACTGGGACGCGATAAAGTCACATAGTCTGCCCATAAAGGTATACTGCCCGGTCCATTCCTGGGACGCGGTAATGTCATATGGTCTGCCCATAAAGGTATACTGCCCGGCCCAATCCTGGGACGCGGTAAAGTCACATAGTCTGCCCATAAAGGTATACTGCCCGGCCCAATCCTGGGACGCGGTAAAGTCACATAGTCTGCCCATAAAGGTATACTGCCCGGCCCATTCCTGGGACACGGTAAAGTCACATAGTCTTCCCATAAAGGTATACTTCTCGGCCCATTCCTGGGACGCGGTAATGTCATATAGTCTGCCCATAAAGGTATACTGCCCGGCCCATTCCTGGGACGCGGTAATGTCATATGGTCTGCCCATAAAGGTATACTGTTACACCCCGTAAGTCCAGGACATGTAAAGGAGAATGTACGAAAGGAAACAAGACTTGGAAATCGGTACGAAAGGAAGAATTGTTTTTCCGACGGAAAATCTTCCGAACGTCGGTAAGGAAAAATGTTCGTTGTTGAGAATTGGATTCTTAAAAGGCATTATTTGTAAAGTATGGAACTTATTAACACTATGGAAATTTATTTTTACGGATTTGGTCACGTGGGGCCTACACGAGGAATTTTACATTTTTGTGGGGCCCACGAGGGTTACGGAATTTTATGGACGAATGAGAGGGCGACACGTGGCACCCCCTCATGTGGTCTTGGACGACAATGCAAGGGGTAGAATGGTCATTTGACCTATGTAGATGATAAGTCTTGCAAGCTTGACATATTTGACCAAGTCAACTTGTCCACATGGGCTCAATCCTTGTGATATTCATCCTAGCCTCACATTTGTTGATGTCTAAGCCTTCCAATGTGTTTTATATTCACTAACTAGTGCAAGAATAGCTCATTCAACACTTAGAAAAAATTGAGAGAGCTTGTGTGTGCCATATTGCTCTCGGGTTTGCTAAAAAAAGAAAGGAGAAATTTTGTGATTTTGATCCATTAGCCACAAGACTTAAACCCAATGTACCTAAGAGTGTTGTAAGGATATCTCAATAGAAAGATTTCGGAAAAAACACATTTTTACGTTAGTCGCAAGACGGAAACTAATGAAGTTCTTCAACTTTGAAGTTGGAACTTGAAGGTGGGTTCTTCATAGGCCTCTAAGGAGTGCTTGGAGCGGATTGGAACCTAAGGAAAGGAGCTAAGAATTTGCTAAGGAGCGACTTTGAGTCTTGGAATTTTTAAGGGCTTATAAAGGTATAATCTTGTCGTTTTAGTAGTTAAGATTGCTTATTGATTGTAGCTATGGATATTAGCAAGCATGAGTTATATATTATGTTGTTGGATTAGTGTATTGGCTATTGGAACCCTAATCCGAAATCTAGCATGTTTAGCTTTAAGATTTCAATTCAAGTCGATTATTAGTTAAGTCGTCACATGTTGTATAAAGAAGGAAATTGTAGTTGTTGAAGTTGTTTACGACTAAATAACATGTTGACCTTAGAACTTGGAATTAGGAAAGAATTGGAAAAGACCTTAGTATTGTTGGTTATAAGATTGGCCGAGAATGGCTTGGATTTTTGTACTACTTCGTATGAATTGTGGGGTGTAATTTTACACGTATTGTAAGGCATGTAATCCCCTTTGTTTTGGTTGTTGTTTGGAGCCTTAAATATGGCGTGTTGGGTATTGTATTCGGCCTTGAAAAAGGTGGCAAAGTGAGTAGAAACAAAGGAAGTCTTTGCCCATTTTCCGTAGAATTAAAGACCGTATACTTAGTATTATTCTACGTTAGAGACTAGAAGTTGATAGTCTTGTTGTGACCATTATAGGTTGACACTTCTACGTACGGTGTATTCGGCTTAGCTTGTGGATTTAGCCGAAAAGGTATGTGAACTATCTCCTCTTCTAGCATGATTCCTTAAGATCAAGAAAGTATGTTCTACTCCTTAAATGATCCATTCCTTGGTTGTATTTGGATTGCCTAAAATAGAAGTTGTTCTATGTACTTCCTTGATTGTACTTTGATGTTTAAATTGTAAGTTGTAAAATCCATTTTCTTAGTGAAGTTTGGATTCTTAAAAGTGAAAGTATTTTACTTAAAGTACATAGAGTCTTGAAAAGGAAGTGGTTTCCAAATCTTTTGGCTAGTGCCTTAGTTCCAAAACCTAAGGGTCATTATAATGACTTTAGGGGAGTCAAAGGAGTGATTTACTTATTTGATTTAAAAAGAGGAGAAAGTACATGGTTTAAGAGAAGTAACTTGTCTAAAAGGTGTGAGTTACTTGAAGTTTAAAAAGTAGAAGAAACTTGTTTTCTAAATATTAAGAGACTTGAAGTAATTTGAAAGTTAAGAACTTGTTTTGCAAGTATGTGATACTTGGTTTTTAAAGTATAAGTCTCTAGGTTATAAAAGGAATGGATATGTCTAAAACCATAAAGGGTTATAACGGCTTTATGGGAAGTTGGTTATAACGACTTTATGGAAGGTTAAGAAAGTTGCCTATTTTGATTAATGGGCATAAGTTGCCTAGATTGTAAAAAATTGAAGTTACTTGATTTCAAGCTTTGAAATGAGTTTTCTAAAAGTGTAGTAACTTACTTTGAAAAATAGACATGCCTTGATACTACGGGTGTTAGTATCTTGGGGTTTTACATAAAAAGGAGTCTTTTGAAAAGAATGTACGTACGTAGTACTTGGGCCTGTTAAATGAGAATTATTCTATTTGTGCCCTGATAAGTACTTTGGCTTGTTAAATGAGAATTATTCTATTTGTGCCCTGATAAGTACTTTGGCTTGTTAAATGAGAATTATTCTATTTGTGCCCTGATAAGTACTCTGGCTTGTTAAATGAGAATTATTCTATTTGTGCCCTGATAAGTGCTTTGTCTTGTTAAATGAGAATTATTCTATTTGTGCCCTGATAAGTACTTTGGCTTGTTAAATGAGAATTATTCTATTTGTGCCCGGATAAGTACTTTGTCTTGTTAAATGAGAATTATTCTATTTGTGCCCGGATAAGTGCTTTGTCTTGTTAAATGAGAATTATTCTATTTGTGCTCGGATAAGTGCTTTGGCTTGTTAAATGAGAATTATTCTATTTGTGCCCTGATAAGTACCTTGGCTTGTTAAATGAGAATTATTCTATTTGTGCCCGGATAAGTACTTTGTCTTGTTAAATGAGAATTATTCTATTTGTGCCCGGATAAGTACTTTGTCTTGTTAAATGAGAATTATTCTATTTGTTCCCTGATAAGTACTTTGGCTTGTTAAATGAGAATTATTCTATGTGTGCCTTGATAAGTACTTTGGCTTGGTTAATGGAGAATTAGCCTATGTGTGCTGGTGATAGCCTTGGAGTGCAAGTATTATGTTTTATTACGTTTCCGCGACTCTCGGTTGGAGGTCATTGTCTTGTTGCAAGTTACTTGGAGCGTCAAGCGGTGATGTGGGATTCCACGGGTATGCTTCCGTTATTTGTAGTACTTGGGTTAAATTCCCGGATTTTCATGAAAGACATGGTAGTGCTTATGTCTTGTTTGATGGTCGGTCGAGATAGGGTAAGAGTATAAATGAGGGTCAAGCCCCAAGACGTTATGCCACCTTCTCCAGGGTAAGAGTATAAGTGAGGGGTAAACCCCCAAGACGTTGTACCACCTGCTTTATGTGTTGTTTGACGGCCGGTTGAGATAGGGTAAGAGTATAAATGAGGGGCAAGCCCCAAGACGTTATACCACCTTCTCCAGGGTAAGAGTATAAGTGAGGGGTAAACCCCCAAGACATTATACCCCCTGCTTGTTTTGTTTGATGGTCGGTCGAGATAGGGTAAGAGTATAAGTGAGGGGTAAATCCCCAAGATGCTATACCACCTCCTCCAGGGTAAGAGTATAAGTGAGGGGTAAACCCCCAAGATGCTATACCACCTGCTTTACCACCTTCTCCAGGGTAAGAGTATAAGTGAGGGGTAAACCCCCAAGACGCTATACCACCGGTGGGACTTGGTGTTCATGTATGCCTATTGGTGTTATATTAAATCATGGACTGCCGGCAGTGAGGAAGGATTCCACGGGCAGGATTGATATTATGGGCGTGAGACCCATGGTTATGCTTTTAGTAATGACTTTGAGGGCGTGCTTCCCTGGCTTGATCTGACTATTTATGTATGGTATACTGTAATTTGATTATCATACATGTCTCCTGTTTTGTTAGACTGTTATGATTTTGTTACAGTATTTTTCAGTTCACATACTTGGTACATTCTTCGTACTGACCTCGCCGTGAATTTGCGTTAAATCCGCAGTTTAGGTACGATGTTTGGTGATCGGCAGTGTAGGACCGCTCGAGTTTTGGATAGCTCCTTCATTCGGAGTTATCTTTTTGGTATAAGTTCTTTTAGTACGTGCTTTTTATGCGATTATGGGTACGGGGCCTTGTCCGTCATAGTTCAAGATAACTCTTAAGTGCTGTATTCATATGTGGGATTGGACGTATGCGGTGTAGTGTCTTTTGTTATGTATTGTATATGGCGGCCTTGTCGGCTTTGCCGCACACGCACGATTAGTTTTCAAGAAAAAAAAGGTGTTATTTAAATTCCAGCTTTACTTAGTTGTTAAGGTAGAAGGGTGCCTGTGTAGGGCACGATCACGCCCGGTTCGGGGTGTGACAGTGGTATCGAGCGATCGATCCTCGGAATATTTACGAGGCAGGTGTCTAGTAGAGTCTTGATTATCGGTGTGTTGCGCGCCACACCCATAAACAGGAGGCTACGGGACATTTAGGAGTTGGTTTCTATTCTTCTCACTCGAGATCGTGCCCAGAAAGTTGTGTTAGTAAGATAATTCCTCTCGGCGTACATTTCTGATTATGCCTCGAGGAGAACACGCCTTGAAGGGCAAATGAGTAGCGAGAGCTACTAGTCGGACTCGAAAGTTGATAGGGCTTATGCCGTGGCATACCGGATGTGGTTCGCAATCGGCGAGTTCTTCGCCGAGTTTTGAGGCCCAGCACTGAGCCTCAGTTTCTCGATTAAGGAAGACTTTAGGGTCATGAAGGAAGCCATTATGTTATTGACCAAGATAAGCGGTGCTGCGGTTTTCGTGAGGAGGTTATTCGGCGATGCTGAGACAGTGTCTGAGAGGGTAGAGGGCGGCGTGGAGATCTGCGTAAGAGGGCTAGACCGGTTGGTTATTCCGGTGAGTTTTTGGACGAGCTGCCTCAGCAGCGAGTGAGATATTCATCCCAGCCTACCCAGTACATACCCCCGCAGCTCACAGGTGGGAGATTTGACCCCATAAGGTATTTAGGAGCCGGTCCAAGCTCCAGGGATTGAGGTTCTCAGAGGAGCAGAGGATTTTCTCAGTCGAGGCCACTTATTCCTCAGTGTTCCAGATGTGGTTAGCGTCATTCGGGGAAATTCCGTTATGGCACAGGTGTTTGTTTTTATTGTGGTCGTCCGGGCCATATTCTGAGGGTATGTCCTTTTAGAAGGAGCACCGGTGAGGTGGCTCAGCCTATGGGGCCGTTAGTTGGTTTCCTTTCCTCCCGGTATGCGTTCCCAGACGGTGTTCGTGTCGTGGTCGTGGTAGAGGTCAGGGTGGAGTTTATAGTTCAGGCCGTCCTTCGAACTGCATATATGACGCGACTACTGGACAGGATCAGGAAGCAACATCGCCTAGGGTTACAGGTATATCTCGGTTCTTTTGAATCATACGTGCATTGTTAGATTCAGATTTTGCCCTAGCGTATATGTTTTCCCTTTATTGCAAGAGTTGTAAAGTGATAGTACCCCAGAGGTAGGGGTATTTTGATTAGTAAAGTGAAAAGTTAAGAATGTTGGCAAGAATGATAAAGTGAACTGAGACTATAGTTGTGTAGAGTTCACAAGTTGTAATTACCCTGTAACAGTGTTAGACCGATAGGGAAGATTGTTTTGTAGAAATACTTTGGCTTATGTGACGAACCTCTAGTGAATGGGAGGATAGGGTGAGAAGTACCTTGAGATAAGAGAAGGATTTATTGCAGACTAAGAATGAGAAGTTAAGTGTGACGATGAGTCGGGTTATGGACTCATTTCGGGTCAGCCGGTAGTATGGAATGGGGTGATGTCAGTTGGTAGTGGTCCCGCTATGTGATAGGGTCACGAGGATGCCAGGCCCAAGTTGAGTTAATCGTTGTACGAGTTCTTGGATGCGTTCCACCGGAACTAGGTCGTAAGGACCGAGAAGAGCCTTATCGGGAATGTAAGTAACTATATGGCCAAGTTTGGGTAGTAACTCCAAGGATTGGGGAACAGAAACAAAATTTGAGATTTTGTACGTGTACTAGATGAGTTTGAAAGTACGAGAAAGTATGACAAGTAAGGAAAGAAAGGAACCTATAAGGATCCCGTGTTTGGGAAGACTGTAACCTTCGAGTTTTGTGAGAAGGGACCACGGACGGATGGTCCATTATTATGTTTACGTATGTTATGTGGTGGCCATGTGTGGCATCGTTGGTCTTGTGCATTTGATTGATAGGCATAGTATAGAGATTGTGCCGGAGTTTGTATAGCGTGACAGACTAAGAACATTCGGGACGAATGTTTCTAAGGGGAAGAATGTTACACCCGTAAGTCGTGACATGTAAAGGAGAATGTACGAAAGGAAACAAGACTTGGAAATTGTACGAAAGGAAGAATTGTTTTTCCGACGGAAAATCTTCCGAACGTCGGTGAAAAAATGTTCGTTGTTGAGAATTGGATTCTCAAAAGGCATTATTTGTAAAGTATGGAACTTATTAACACTATGGAAATTTATTTTTCTGGATTTGGTCACGTGGGGCCCACAGGAATTTTACATTTTGTGGGGCCACGAGGGTTCGGAATTTTATGGACGAATGAGAGGCGACACGTGGCACCCCTCATGTGGTCTTGGACGAAAATGCAAGGGTAGAATGGTCATTTGACCTATGTAGATGATAAGTCTTGCAAGCTTGACATATTTGACCAAGTCAACTTGTCCACACGGGCTCAATCCTTGTGATATTCATCCTAGCCTCACATTTGTTGATGTCTAAGCCTTCGATGTGTTTTATATTCACTAACTAGTGCAAGACTAGCTCATTCAACACTTAGAAAAAATTGAGAGAGCTTGTGTGTGCCATATTGCTCTCGGGTTTGCTAAAAAAAGAAAGGAGAAATTTTGTGATTTTGATCCATTAGCCACAAGACTTAAACCCAATGTCCCTAAGAGTGTTGTAAGGATATCTCAATAGAAAGATTTCGGAAAAAGCATTTTTACGTTAGTCGCGGAAACTAATGAAGTTCTTCAACTTTGAAGTTGGAACTTGAAGGTGGGTTCTTCATAGGCCTCTAAGGAGTGCTTGGAGCGGATTGGAACCTAAGGAAAGGAGCTAAGAATTTGCTAAGGAGCGACTTTGAGTCTTGGAATTTTTAAGGGCTTATAAAGGTATAATCTTGTCGTTTTAGTAGTTAAGATTGCTTATTGATTGTAGCTATGGATATTAGCAAGCATGAGTTATATATTATGTTGTTGGATTAGTGTATTGGCTATTGGAACCCTAATCCGAAATCTAGCATGTTTAGCTTTAAGATTTCAATTCAAGTCGATTATAAGTTAAGTCGTCACATGTTGTATAAAGAAGGAAATTGTAGTTGTTGAAGTTGTTTACGACTAAATAACATGTTGACCTTAGAACTTTGAATTAGGAAAGAATTGGAAAAGACCTTAGTATTGTTGGTTATAAGATTGGCCGAGAATGGCTTGGATTTTTGTACTACTTCGTATGAATTGTGGGGCGGAATTTTACACGTATTGTAAGGCGTGTAATCCCTGTTTTGGTTGTTGTTTGGAGCCTTAAATGTGGCGTGTTGGGTATTGTATTCGCCTTGAAAAGGTGGCAAAGTGAGTAGAAACAAAGGAAGTCTTTGCCCAATTTTCCGTAGAATTAGAGACCGTATACTTAGTATTATTCTACGTTAGAGACTAGAAGTTGATAGTCTTGTTGTGACCATTATAGGTTGACACTTCTACGTACGGTGTATTCGGCTTAGCTTGTTGATTTAGCCGAAAAGGTATGTGAACTATCTCCTCTTCTAGCATGATTCCTTAAGATCAAGAAAGTATGTTCTACTCCTTAAATGATCCATTCCTTGGTTGTATTTGGATTGCCTAAAATAGAAGTTGTTCTATGTACTTGATTGTACTTTGATGTTTAAATTGTAAGTTGTAAAATCCATTTTCTTAGTGAAGTTTGGATTCTTAAAAGTGAAAGTATTTTACTTAAAGTACATAGAGTCTTGAAAAGGAAGTGGTTTCCAAATCTTTTGGCTAGTGCCTTAGTTCCAAAACCTAAGGTCATTATAATGACTTTAGGGGAGTCAAAGGAGTGATTTACTTATTTGATTTAAAAAGAGGAGAAAGTACATGGTTTAAGAGAAGTAACTTGTCTTAAAGGTGTGAGTTACTTGAAGTTTAAAAAGTAGAAGAAACTTGTTTTCTAAATATTAAGAGACTTGAAGTAATTTGAAAGTTAAGAACTTGTTTTGCAAGTATGTGATACTTGGTTTTTAAAGTATAAGTCTCTTGGTTATAAAAGGAATGGATATGTCTAAAACCATAAAGGGTTATAACGGCTTTATGGGAAGTTGGTTATAACGGCTTTATGGAAGGTTAAGAAAGTTGTCTATTTTGATTAATGGGCATAAGTTGCCTAGATTGTAAAAATTTGAAGTTACTTGATTTCAAGCTTTGAAATGAGTTTTCTAAAAGTGTAGTAACTTACTTTGAAAAATAGACATGCCTTGATACTACGGGTGTTAGTATCTTGGGGTTTTACATAAAAAGGAGTCTTTTGAAAAGAATGTACGTACGTAGTACTTGGGCCTGTTAAATGAGAATTATTCTATTTGTGCCCTGATAAGTACTTTGGCTTGTTAAATGAGAATTATTCTATTTGTGCCCTGATAAGTACTTTGGCTTGTGAAATGAGAATTATTCTATTTGTGCCCTGATAAGTACTTTGGCTTGTTAAATGAGAATTATTCTATTTGTGCCCTGATAAGTGCTTTGGCTTGTTAAATGAGAATTATTCTATTTGTGCCCTGATAAGTACTTTGGCTTGTTAAATGAGAATTATTTTATTTGTGCCCGGATAAGTACTTTGTCTTGTTAAATGAGAATTATTCTATTTGTGCCCGGATAAGTACTTTGTCTTGTTAAATGAGAATTATTCTATTTGTGCCCGGATAAGTGCTTTGGCTTGTTAAATGAGAATTATTCTATTTGTGCCCTGATAAGTACTTTGGCTTGTTAAATGAGAATTATTCTATTTGTGCTCGGATAAGTACTTTGTCTTGTTAAATGAGAATTATTCTATTTGTGCCCGTATAAGTACTTTGTCTTGTTAAATGAGAATTATTCTATTTGTGCCCTGATAAGTACTTTGGCTTGTTAAATGAGAATTATTCTATGTGTGCCTTGATAAGTACTTTGGCTTGGTTAATGGAGAATTAGCCTATGTGTGCTGGTGATAGCCTTGGAGTGCAAGTATTATGTTTTATTACGTTGTCGCGACTCTCGGTTGGAGGGTCGGCTGTCTTGTTGCAAATTACTTGGACGAACCGACAGTGATGTGGGATTCCACGGGTATGCTTCCGTTATTTGTAGTACTTGGGTTAAATTCCCGGATTTTCATAAAAGACATGGTAGTGCTTATGTCTTGTTTGATGGTCGGTCGAGATAGGGTAAGAGTATAAATGAGGGGCAAGCCTAAAGACGTTATGCCACCTTCTCCAGGGTAAGAGTATAAGTGAGGGGTAAACCCCCAAGACGCTGTACCACCTGCTTTATGTGTTGTTTGACGGCCGGTTGAGATAGGGTAAGAGTATAAATGAGGGGCAAGCCTCAAGACGTTATACCACCTTCTCCAGGGTAAGAGTATAAGTGAGGGATAAACCCCCAAGATGCTATACCACCTGCTTTACCACCTTCTCCAGGGTAAGAGTATAAGTGAGGGGTAAACCCCCAAGACGCTATACCACCGGTGGGACTTGGTGTTCATGTATGCCTATTGGTGTTATATTATATCATGGACTGCCTGCAGTGAGGAAGGATTCCACGGGCAGGATTGATATTATGGGCGTGAGACCCATGGTTATGTTTTTAGTAATGACTTTGAGGGCGTGCTTCCCTGGCTTGATATGACTATTTATGTATGGTGTACTGAACTGTGATTATCATACATGTCTCCTGTTTTGTTAGACTGTTATGATTTTGTTACAGTATTTTTCAGTTCACATACTTGGTACATTCTTCAGACCTCGCTCGGCCGCATTCATCCGCGAGTTTAGGTACGATGTTTGGTGATCGGCAGTGTAGGACCGCTCGTAGTTTTGGATAGCTCCTTCATTGGGAGTTACCTTTTTGGTATAAGTTCTTTCAAGATGTGCTTTATGCGATTATGGGTACGGCGGGGCCTTGTCCCGTCATAGTTCAGTATAACTCATATATGGGATTGGACTCATGTACGGTGTAGTGTCTTTTGTTATGTATTGTATATGGCAGCCTTGTCGGCTTTGCCCTTGCACGTACGATTGGTTTTCAAGAAAAAAAAAGGTGTTATTTAAATTCGCATTTTACTTAGTTGTTAAGGTAGAAGGGTGCCCGTGTAGGGCACCGATCCACGAGGTTCGGTGTGACATATCTTGCCCAATCTCGACGCGGTAAAGTCACATAGTCTGCCCATATAGGTATACTGCCCGGCCCAATCCTGGGACGCGGTAAAGTCACATAGTCTGCCCATATAGGTATCTTTGCCCGACCCATTCCCTGGGGCGGTAATGTCGCATAGTCGCCCATAAGGTATCTTGCGGCCCATTCCTGGGACATGGTAATGTCATATGGTCTGCCCATAAAGGTATACTGCCCGGACCAATCCTGGGACGCGGTAAAGTCACATAGTCTGCCCATATAGGTATACTGCTGTTACACCCCGTAAGTCCAGGACATGTAAAAGAGAATGTACGAAAGGAAACAAGACTTGGAAATTGATAGGAAAGGAAGAATTGTTTTTCCGACGAAAAATCTTCCGAACGTCGGTAAGGAAAAATGTTCGCTGTTGAGAACTGGATTCTCAAAATGCATTATTTGAGGAATATGGAACTTGTTAATATTATGGAAATTTATTTTTACGGATTTGGTCACGTGGGGCCCACCCGAGGAATTTTACATTTTTGTGGGGCCCACGAGGGTAACGAAATTTTATGGACGAATGAGAGGGCGACACGTGGCACCCCCACTTATGGTCTTGGTCGAATTAGAGGGAGGGTAAAATGGTCATTGACCATCTTGGAAGATAAGTCTTGCAAGCATGACATTGTTGACTTGTCAACTTGTCCACATAGGCTTAATCCAAGTGAAATTCATCCTAGCCTCACATTTGTGATAATCCAAGCCCTCCATTGTGTTTTATAAGCTTACTACTAGTGCAAGACTAGCTCTTTTACACTTAGAAAAATTAGAACACTTTGTGCCAAGAGAAGAGGCTCTCGGGTTTGGTCTTGCTCACACAAGAAAATTTTGTGATTTTGATCCATTAGCCACAAGACTTAAACCCAATGTCCCTAAGGGTATTATAAGGATATCTCAATAGAAAGATTTCGAAAAATGGTTTTTCGTATTAGTCATGGCGGAAACTAAAGGAGTTCTTCAACTTTGAAGTTGGAACTTGAAGATGGGTTCTTCATAGGCCTCTAAGGAGTGCTTGGAGCGGATTGGAACCTAAGGAAAGGAGCTAAGAATTGCTAAGGCGCGACTTTGAATCTTGGAAATTTTAAGGGCTTGGAAAGGTATAAATTTTGTCGTTTTAGTAGTTAAGACTTACTTATTGTTGTAGCTATGGATATTAGCAAGCATGAGATGTTTAGTATGAAGTTTGATAATTATATTGGCTATTGGAACCCTAATCCGAAAACTAGCATGTTTAGCCTTAAGATTACAATTCAAGTTGATTATTCGTTTAAGTCGTCGCATGTTGTATAAAGAAGGAAATTGTAGTTGTTGAAGTTGTTTATAACTATATAACATGTTAGACCTTAGAACTTGGAATTTGAAAAAGGGTTGGAAAAGACTTGTGTTGTGTTATTGTTGGCCGAGAATGGCTAGTGAAGTATTAACTACTTGGTACGAATTGTGGGGCGGAATTTTACACGTATTGTAAGGCGTGTAATCCCCTTTGTTTGGTTGTTGTTTTGAGCCTTAAATGTGGCGTGTTGGTTATTGTATTCGGCCTTGAAAAAGGTGGCAAAGTGAGTAGAAACAAAGGAAGTGCTGCCCGATTTTCCGTAGAATTAGAGACCAAATACTTAGTATTATTCTACGTTAGAGACTAGAAGTTGATAGTCTTGTTGTGACCATTATAGGTTGACACTTCTACGTACGGCGTATTCGGATTAGCTTGTGGATATTAGCCGAAAAGATATGTGAGCTATCTCCTCTTCTAGCATGATTCCTTAAGATAAATAAAGTATTTCCTACTCCTTAAATGATCCATTCCTTGGTTGTATTTGGGTTGCTTAAAATAGAATTTGTTCTATGTACTCCCTTGATTGTACTTTTATGTTTAATTTGGAAGTTGTATAATCCATTGCCTTAGTGAAATTGGATTCTTAAAAGTGAAAGTATTTTACTTAAAGTACATAGAGTCTTGAAAAGGAAGTGGGTTCCAAACCTTTTGGCTAGTGCCTTAGTTCCAAAACCTAAGGGTTGTTGTAATGACTTTAGGGGAGTTAAAGGAGTGATTTACTTAATTGTTTTAAGAGAGGAGAAATGACATGATTTAAGAGAAGTAACTTGTTTTAAAGGTGTGAGTTACTTGAGGCTTAAAAGTAGAAGAAACTTGTTTTCTAAAGATTTAGAGACTTGAAGTATTTTGAAAGTTAAGAAACTTGATTTGAAAGTTTGTGATACTTTGTTTTAATTAGTATAAGTCTCTTGGTTATAAAAAAGGAATGAATATGTCTAAAACCATAAAGGGTTATAACGGCTTTATGGGAAGTTGGTTATAACGGCTTTATGTAAGGTTAAGAAAGTTGTCTATTTTGATTATTGGGCATAAGTTGCCTAGATTATGAAAATTTGAAGTTACTTGATTTCAAGCTTTGAAATGAGTTTTCTAAAAGTGTAGTAACTTACTTTGAAAAATAGACACACCTTGATACTACGGGTGTTAGTATCTTGGGATTTTACATAAAAAGGAGTCTTTTGAAAAGAATGTACGTACGTAGTACTTTGGCTTGTTAAATGAGAATTATTCTATTGGTGCCTTGATAAGTACTTTGGCTTGTTAAATGAGAATTATTCTATTTGTGCCTTGATAAGTACTTTGGCTTGTTAAATGAGAATTATTCTATTGGTGCCTTGATAAGTACTTTGGCTTGTTAAATGAGAATTATTCTATTTGTGCCTTGATAAGTACTTTGGCTTGTTAAATGAGAATTATTCTATTGGTGCCTTGATAAGTACTTTGGCTTGTTAAATGAGAATTATTCTATTTGCGCCTTGATAAGTACTTTGGCTTGTTAAATGAGAATTATTTTATTGGTGCCTTGATAAGTACTTTGGCTTGTTAAATGAGAATTATTCTATTTGTGCCTTGATAAGTACTTTGGCTTGTTAATTGATAATTATTCCATGTATGCCTTGATAAGTACTTCGGCTTGATTAATTGAGAATTGCCTATGTGTGCTGGTGATAGCCTTTGAGTGCAAGTATTATGTTTTATTGCGTTGCCGTGACTCTCGGTTGAAGGTCCGGCTGTCTTGTTGTAAGTTACTTAGACGTACCGATAGTGATGTGGGATTCCACGGGTATGCTTCCGTTATTTGTAGTACTTGGGTTAAATTCCCGGATTTTTATAAAAGACCTGGTAGTGCTTATGTGTTGTTTGATGGTCGGTCGAGATAGGGTAAGAGTATAAGTGAGGGGTAAACCCCCAAGACGCTATACCACATTCTCCAGGGTAAGAGTATAAATGAGGGGTAAACCCCCAAGACATTATACCCCCTGCTTGTTTTGTTTGATGGTCGGTCGAGATAGGGTAAGAGTATAAGTGTTATACCCCGTATTTCCAGAGTATGTACGTAAGGACGTACGTAGAAAATTTTGAAGTTTAAAGTGGCTTGGCCGAATTATTTTGTTCACAACACCCGTTTAGAGTCGTTTTTTCGACGAAAACGTTTCCACACTTTCGTAGGGTAAATTACGGCTATGTCATTTTTAATTTTTGCGGATTTTTCGGTGACGGAACATTTTGGACCAACGAGAGGCGACACTTGTCACCCTCTCATTGGAGCACGTTAATGGGCGGTTGGCTTGGGCGAAATGGTGACTATTTTGTCAAGTAGTAGGTAGGATATTTTGTGGTAGATAGATAAGGTGCACTTGGCAAGATCTTGGCCCTACACTTGCCTTGCACTTGGCAAGATCTTGGCCATTGGTTGGCCTTTGCTAGACCTATAAATACCCCCCTCTTTGATGACTTCTTCATCCATTCCTCAAATATTTCTAAGTGTTAAATCCTCCTCCCTCCCTTGTGTTGAGTTCGAGAGCCTCCTCCCCTTGGCGAGAGCCCTCCCCTCCTTGGGTGCTAGCCGTGGGTACCCCTAGCCTAGTTGTTTTCGTATAATACCCCCCCTCTTGGTAGAAATACTCTCAAAAGTATTGTTATAATACCCAAATTACCTTAGCCGTATACCTTGTAGTATTCTAAGGTTATACCTTCACAAAAAGCCCAGTTATACTATCATACTTCCCGTCAGTCACAAAACCGAAACCCTAAGGAAAATCTCCATAGTTAGTTGGAGTAATTAGTAGAAGTTGGTTAGAACTTCTAAGGGTTGTTTGGAGCGGGTCGGAGCGCACGGAGTAGGAGCTAAACCTTGCTCAGATCGACAATTAAAATTGGATAATTAAGGGCTTATCGAGTTAAATATCTTGTCCCACTATTGTAATTGGCAAGTACAGGATTGAGAGACTATCTCGTTGAAGTATACTATATATAGAACTGAACGTGGTTGTCGGCAATGTCTTTTGACTTAAGCCCAATAATAAGAAACCTTTTGAAAGAAGAATCTTGAGCTTTTACATAGGGTGTATTCTGATAGACTTGTGTAGCTTTTCCGCGAGGTAGAATTGTGCACGTCGGATTAGACGTATAACCCCGGTTGGCTTGGTAGCGGCCCGATAGAGGAGAGATTTACGCTGTTGCGGGAGGGTCTTGAATTTTTACGTAGAATGTTCTACGATTAGACCTAAATGTTAATAAGCGCCTTGTGGCCTTATAGGTTGAAGTACTACGTGTGGCGCGATCTACTTGGCTTAGGAGTAGCCGACGGTTGGAAGCACTGAGCGTTTGCTATTAGTCGATACTGCGTCGCGAGGTATGTGAACCTCTTCCTATCTCTTCTAGCATGATGTGTGTGTAACTATGTAGTACGGTGACGTACGTGTTAAATGTATTTGATTGGTCTAAAACATAAAGTGTTATAACGGCTTTATGGGAAGTTGGTTATAACGACTTTACGTAGGTAAGAAAATACTTGTGGTTTTTAAAACGTATCGATTTGAATCAGAATCGGTGGTTACGTGATAATAAAGAACTTGAAGTATTTCAAAGGATTTTTGAATCATTTTGAAAGAAGAGTAATACTTGGTTTCTTTTGAAAACTTAAGAGTTATACTAGCTTTATGGGAAGTTAGGTATAACGGCTTAAGAATGTTTTACTGATTTCGGAAATCAGAATGTGTATCGACAAACCATCGCGGCGTTAATAAAAGGAAATGTTTTGTGATTAAGTATTATTAAAACCAGTAGAAACTTCCATCTGCATAAAAGCTAAGATGAGACAAAATGATATTTCCTAGATCATGGCTGCTGTAATAAGATTGTTATAAACAAGAATGTCCTACTCACACATAAGGTTTATGTTTTTCAGATTGTTAAAAGAGAATTATATTCCTAAATAAATAAGACTATGAACTACGAAACCTTTCTAAAATAAGAAACGTAAACACTTGAAATTAGGCAAACTTGGACGTTTGGAAAATAATGTTGTACTTGATTTTACAAAGGTAAGTATTTTGATTACTTAAAAAGACAGTCACTCTATTTTATACTACGGGTATTGTGTGACTTATGTGAACGAAACGGTTCTTTTAAAGATTTAATGTGTGAAGTACTTTGGGGATAAATTCGAACTTGTTAGTAGAAAGTACCTTGTGTGAATAACTTGATTGTATTGGTTTGTGATAGCCTTGTAATACTTTCTTGTTGATTTGATAAGTAAACATATTAGGATGCTACGTGTGTTAGTATCTTGTGATCATTATGTAAGGGGGTCACTCTTGTTGTGCTTACGTTGTCAAACGTTAAGCCCGTTGTACTGTTATTATATCACATACCCCCTTGACTTGTTATACCGAGGGCTTGCCACCCTTGATGCGGGTCTATACGGCCTATGCAGTCCTTGTGACTACGCGGAGTCGGGAGCTCGGGATTGATCATTCCGGTGTTTAGCCCGATGCGGGGATGCCCTACGGTCTTTGAGGACTATGCAGTGCGGAGCCTAGGTGGATACTGGGGTTAAGCGCCTCGATGCGGGGTATACCTCAGGCGGTCTGGGACCATGATTCGAGGAATACCTCATGCGGGTCTGTGTGTGACCTATGCAGAGCTGCGGTAGTTCCAGGGATAGACACGCACATTGATACTGCGGGCGAGTGGCCAGCTTCGATCATGTGGTGCGGTCTAGAAAGACCTCGTGATGCGCTTTATGGTATTTGGTTTGTCTTTGCGGGTCTTAGTAGTCGGCTATGCCTTCGTACTTACCGTGCGGTTCTATTGTGATGACTTGAGGCGTGAGTCCCTAACTTGACATATTTGTTTATTTATTGTGATCGTAGTTTGGTTATCATACATGTCTCTGCTTTATATAGACTACTATGATTTCATTTCTGATTTATTTGATTTCACATACTCTGCACTGTTGTCTTGACCTCATTCGGGGGCCGCGTTCATGCCGCAGTAAAGGTACACGATCGTTGATCCTCGCTCTTAGGGTCACAGTCAGCGTTTGGGAAAGCTCCGCTTCTCGAGGCTTATCTTCGTATAGTCCCTGTTGTGGTAGGTGCTACATTCAGGTATGACGGGCCCCGTCGTCGTTGTTGTCATATTATTATTCGTAGAGTGCATGTAGTAATCGCTGTGGGCAGAATTTGTAAGAGGTTGTATCTTTCAAATTGCTATTTATATATATACCGAAGGTAACCGTTTTAGTTGCTTTGTTTTCTTATTTCACCGTCATATTACATTGGTTTCATGTATTGTCTTTATGTTCGATTACTCGATGTTGTGTCACTAGGGTGCCCGGTAAGGCACGATCCACGCCCGAGTTAGTCGTGACAAAAGTGGTATCGAGCGATTAATCCTCGGAAAGTGTTTGACGTATCGGATTAGAAGTCTTGATGATCGGTGT
This sequence comes from Przewalskia tangutica, assembly GCA_029844215.1. Taxonomy (NCBI): domain Eukaryota; kingdom Viridiplantae; phylum Streptophyta; class Magnoliopsida; order Solanales; family Solanaceae; genus Przewalskia; species Przewalskia tangutica. Next base: position 39,090,261 of record CM056718.1, read on the forward strand.
GTTGTTCACAACATCAATAATCAGGATGCTATCGGATATTTAGGGTTGGTTACCATTCTTCTCATTCTGAGATCGTGCCTTAGAGTTGTGTGATAAGTTGGACCCTCTTACGTATTTCTTTCCTCACCGCTATACCTCCACGCAGGGCAAACCCGCAGAGGGAGAAGCGCACTGGAGCCGCAAGTAGAGTTCGAGAGGTTACGAGGCACAGCCCAATCATCACTGGGGTGGTGTTTTATTCGGGAGTTATGCTACGTCGCTAGCCCCAAAGAAGTTTAGCACGGCGGCAGCTTCTCTTGCGCCATGACATTTGAACCTTCATCCGCGGCAGAGCAGAGAATATAGATTGCCAAGAGACAACCTGTTACTAGCTATGGATTTGGCTACCGAGAGTATACCGATGTACCGCGAGTCTTGATGACTATCTAAGAGAGGTTGTGCAAAAGTAATTCTTGATTAGGCTTGAGCATGGCGGTGGACGGGCTTGTGCGCAGCAAGCCAAGAAACGTAGAGATCGACGGGTTAACGAAGGACAGCAGAAGAGGGCCAGAGCAGCAAGGTCCTTTGGCAACTTTCGAGTCGAGTCGCCTCACCAGCAGATTAGATATGCACCTCCACCGCGCGAAAGGTCCTCCCGAGGTTCGTGACGTTCGGGGTGGCAGAGTTGGTCGAGCTCGAGTTTCGGTTCATTACGATGTGACGCCATCCGGGAATGTCGTCTTTTAGTTGGTACTTGTTGTACTACGACCGTCAGTCGATGTCGAAAGAGTGTCCTTGTAGGAGGACTTAGCCTTGAGATCGGTGGGTAGTTCGTCATCTTCCTTAGCTATGCGCCTGCAGGCGGGTTTGATTAGAACGACTAAGGGGAGTGAAGCAGTAAATACAGATAGATCTTTAACCCTCTAGGGATTAGTATGTGTGATAGGGTGAGTATACCTTAAGTGTTATATTCTGATAGCATTGTGTAAATTGTAATTAGAAATCTTGGTTAGTTAACCAAGTAAGATTTGGGGGATAGAGAAGGTGTGAGCCTTAGAGTTTTATACGTAGAGACCTTAGAGGTAAGGCCATCTCGAGTAAAAGACGTATGTTTATGTTTGACCCTGTTATACCCCGTATTTCCAGAGTATGTACGTGGGGGACGTACGTAGAAATTTTCGAACTTCATTAGGCTTGGCCGAATTCATTTTGGGCACAAGTGCCGATTTGAGTCGTTTTTCGACGAAACGTTTCCACAGCTTACGTTGGAAAAATTCCGGCTATGTCATTTATATTTTTTGCGGATTTTTCCGAGAGACGAAACATTTTTGGACCAACGGGAGGGTGACACTTGTCACCCTCATTGGACGGTTTGGAGGCGGTCGAGGTTGGTTGGCCTTGGCCGATTGGCCCCTTGATTTGTGCCTTGCTTTGTGGCTTGTTTTGTGGAGTGTTTTGTGGAGTAGGGTTTAGGGTGCACTTGGCTTAATCTTGTCCTTACACTTGCTATACACTTGGAAGGATCTTGGCCCTTGGTTGGCCTTTGGTTTTGCTATAAATACCCCCCTAAGTGTGAAGACTTCATCCATTCCAAAAACTTCCAAGTCTTGAAAACCCTCCTCTCCTCTTGCTTGTGATTCGTCAAAAGCCATCCTCCCCCTTTGTGGTGCCTTGGCCGTGGGGTACCCCACTGCTAGTTGTTTTCGTATAATACCCTTGTTGTGGTATAGAAATACTCGCCGAGTATTGTTATAATGTCCAAATGCCTTGCCCAAATACCTTGTAGTATTCCCAAGGTTACACTTATACAAAAGCCGGAAAATACGATTATACTTCCTTTAGCCACAAAACGAAACCACAGGAAATCTTCACCCGTTGTTGAAGTTGTAAGTAGAAGTTGGTTAGAACTTCTAAGGGTTGTTGAGCGCTCGGAGTAGGAGCTAAGCGTTGCTCGGGATCGACTTTATACTTGGATAATTTTGGGCTTATCGAGGTAAACACTATCGTCCTTCTATTGTAATTGGAAATTACATGTTAGAATATATAGTTGAAGTATACTATATATAGAATTGAACGTAGTATTGTGGCAATGTCTTTTGACTTAAGCCTGAAGAATAAAGAACTGAACTGAACTGTAATTACATAGGACTGTATTGCAGTAGACTTGTGTAGTATTACTGAGTAGAATTGTACACGTCCGGTTATACGTATAAACCCCCGCAGTCGGCAGTAGCGGCCTCGATAGAGGAGAGATTTCTGTTGTGGCGGGGAGGTCTTTGAATTTTACGTAGAAATATAGAACTTGTGTTTAAGATTTAATAGACGTTTGTGGCCTTTATAGGTGAAAGTACTAAGAGTAGCGTATTCTACTCGGAGTGGAAAGGGCTAGCGTTGTAGTACTTGGAGCTTTTTGCTTATTGTCGATAATCGTCGCGAGGTATGTGAACCTCTTCCTATCTCTTCTAGCATGATATGTGTGAACTATGTAGTACGGTAGACGTACATGTGTTAACTGTGTTTGATTGTTTTTAAAACATAAAGTGTTATAACGGCTTTATGGGAAGTTGGTTATAACAGCTTTATGTAGGTAAGAAAATACTTTGTGGTTTTAAAAGGTAACTGATGTGAATTATAACTGGCTAGTTATAATAAAGAACTTGATGTATTTCAAAAGGTTTATAAATCGTTTTGAAGGGAGAGTAACATTTGGTTTTAAAGGTTTTAAAAAAAGAGTTATACTAGCTTTATGGGGAGTTAGGTATAATGTCTTAAGAGAGGTAAAGAAAATGGTTTACTGATGTTAGAAGTTAAGAGACTTGATCTCATAAGATAAGAGACTTAACTTATTTGTTTTAATGTGGATGTTTGTGCGAAACCTCATTCGTGAGTAATGAGTACTTGGTTTTATTTAAAGGGATAATGTTTCTTGATTTGGAAATCGAATGTGTATCGACGCACCGCTGCGGCGTTAATAAAGGAAAATGTATTGAATAATGATGTATCGTATTAAAACCGGTAGAAACCTCCATCCGCATAGAAACTAAGATGAGACAAAATGATATTACATTTTCTAGATCATGGTTTGTAATAAGAATGTTGTAAACAAGAATAACCTACTCTCGCGTGAGACATATATTACTCAATTGTTCTAAAAGGAATCAAGTGATTAAGTTTATGAACTATGAAAGCTCACGACCCATTCCGGGGCGTGGTCGTGCCTTCAGGCACCCAGTAGTCATACATCAGAGTAATCAGCGGAAACATAAAGCAAGACATAAAATAGTTTATAAAACAAGACACAGATTTTGTGAGAAAACATCGCCTTTCGGCATATATATATAATCATGTTTTAGCGATTACATCCACTGTACAACATGACTACAGACCTCTAAGGAAATATACCACTATGGCGGGACAGGGCCCCGCCATACCCTGACTGTACAAAACTATCTACAACAGGGAGATCATACCAAAAGTAGAGCCTCCGGAAGAGATGGAGCTCCCGACACCAACGTAGAGATCCTAAGGATGCGGATCTAGCACTGCTTGCCACCTGCGGCATGAGCGCAGCCCCGAAGGAGGTCGATAACAGTACTAAGTATGCGAATCGTAAAGTACTTAAATGAAAACATATCATTTTAACACCAGTTTACAAATATGTATGAAACAACCCAGGAAACCGCACGTAGTGTCACATCATAAACGAGATCAACAATAGGTAACTGTAATAGGTCTTGTCTAGGCTGCGAATGATCGAAACAGGGCCACTCGCCCATATCATCATTCTGCAAGCCTAATCCTGGACTCCCGGAGTCCGCATAGGCCACTCCCATGGGCGCATGAGGTGTAACCCCGCGTCGGTAGCTACTCCTCGGCGTAAATCGGACTCATTGTCGCGTAGCCACCGCACCGCGTGAGGCATAACCCGCATACTAACACGGAACTCGTAGCTCGCGTAGGCCCCCGGACCGCATGAGGTATTCTCGAATCATGGTCCTGCATCACTGAGTCTACCAGTCGGAGGCGACTTAACCCCTGTATCATCTCGAGGTGAGTGATAGTATACTAACATAACAACTTATCTTTAAGTAACATAAGCACAACAAGGATACTCACCTATACAAACGTTACAAGATACTAACACACATAGCATCATATCATGTCTACTTTATCAAACCATCTTATTATTCTTTTCACAATATAAGTGCATTTATAACACATAGGCAAACTTGTTTCTTTTATCAATCTTAAGTGGTTATACTTACTTCCCATAAAGCTAGTATAACTCTTAAGCTCGCTTCAAAAACCAATTAGTTCTCTTACATTTAATAAATGGTTCATAGTCCTTTTGAAATGTTTTGATTCTTTATTATTCAGCTTAAGCGTGAGGCATTCTTGCGTGCGTATGTCGGGCTTAAGCGTGAGGCATTGCCGTAAGTATTATTCGCTTAACACGTATGCGTCTACCGTACTATATACATATTGTAAAATATCATGCTTTAGGAAGAATCACATACCTTCTCGTGAAATCCACCTTGAGTCGAGTATGTCGTATGAGAGAATCGACTATAATGGTCACAGATATCTATCAAAGTCTAGACTATTCGTAGGTCAATCTAAACAGAGGGTCCTCAATTCTACGGAAAGTCGGGCAGCCTGACCACCGGTGAGCTATATAAGTCTCTGTGAAAACAGTCTATGTAAATGATTCGTATATTCTTCTTTTATACCCTTCTAAGGTGTTACAGTTCAATTCTATTCCTTAACAACCTTCTAAGTATTTATACTTATTCTTATACTACAACGAGATATAAATTCTAATTCGTAAGAGGGTTAGGATTAGTTACCTCGGTAAGCCCAATAATATCCTAGAAAAGTCGCGCTGAGCAAGGTTTTGCTCTAAGTTGTATGCTCCAAGGAAACCTTAGAAGTTCTTCACAACTTCTACTAAGTACTAAGGTATTTGGGCTAGGGTATTTTGGGCATTATAACAATGCAAGAAGGCAACTTTTCTATCAAGGGAGGGGGGGTAGGTTTCGGCTAGGCTAGGGGTGGGGTAGCCTCGGCCAAGACTTCACTCAAAGGGGGAGGGGTGTTTGGACGACTTGATCACAGGGGAGAGGAGGATTTTCAAGACTTGAAAGCTTTAGTGGATGAAGAACTCTTCATCTCAAGAGGGGTATTTATAGGTCAAGACATGGCCAACCAATGGCCAAGATTTAGCCAAGTGCTAGGCAAGTGTAAGGTCAAGATTAGGGCAAGTGTACCTAGCCAACTTGCACACAAAATATCTATCCAACTTTATGACAAGGATTGTCATCCAATCGGCCCTATTGCCGTGACAAGTCCACCAATGAGAGGGTGGGAAGTGTCGCCCTCTCATTGGTCCAAAGTGTTACGTCTCTCGGAAAAATCCGCAAAAATTAGAAATGACATAGCCGGAATTTATCCTACGAAAGCTGTGGAAACGTTTCGTCGGAAAACTGTTCGCTTTGAGAGTTGTGCCTAAAAAATCGTCCAAGGCCTATCTTTAAGACCAAACTTTTTGTACGTATTCCTTTACGTACATACTCTGGAAATACGGGGTATAACATTCTCCCCTCCTTAGAAACATTCGTCGAATGTTCCTTCCCAAGACAGATAACGCTAAGGTTCTTCAAAACATAAGCGGTTGCAAAAAGCCACACGGCCATAAACAACACTTAGGCATAAACGATAATGAAGATTTACAAGTAGGAAAGTGAATTACCTGGAGGGGTGGGGAACAGGTGAGGATACTTCTGCCTCATGTCCTCCTCGGCTTCCCACGTCATCTCCTCACGAGCTCGTTCGCCACAAGACTTTGTGGAAGCCACGCGTCCTTCGTCAGACGCCTAACTGACGATCGATTATCGCTATGGGAATCTCTCATACGATAACCCTCGGTCACACGGACATCGTCAATCGGATGTACCACTAGATGGATCCGATACATCTCCTCGATATAAACGTGAAACATCGATGCACCGCCTCGGATCGGACGGCGGACCAACTCATAGGCAACCTTGCCTCGCGGACAATCACGAAGCGGCCCAATGTACCTTGGGTGAGTTTCCCTTCTTCCGAATCTCATCACACCGCCATGGGTGACACCTTCAGAAAACCCAATCATCAGCGCAAACTCGGATGTCGACGACGATGATCTGCATCGACTTCATGCGACTACGAGTATCAATAGCCGCTCTCGGATAAGCTTCACCTTATCCACTGCTTTGCACCAAATCTGGTCCCATTGCACCTCGCCCACCTCGAACCAACCTATAGGCGATCTGCACTTCCTCCCATACAAGGCCTCATGGCGCCATCGAATCTTTGGGTGGTAGCTATTATTATCGCGAACTCAACTAGAGGCAAATGATCCTCCCAACTACCAAGTCAATAACACGGGCTCGCGGCATATCCTCAAGAGTGCGGATAGTGCGCTCTGCTGTCGTGCATGCGTGGATGAAATGCGATTACTCGGGCTCACTGCGTCCTAAACCCCTCTGGAAGGACCTCGAAGTTGGCGTAAACGGGCTCCTGCATGCGATATGATCGAAGTAGGGACTCCATGCGATCGACGATCTCTCGGATGTAAAGTCGGCATAATCCTCGGTAGAAAAAGTCGTCCGACGGGAAGAAAGTGGGCTGATTTCGTCGACTCGTCGGCGATAACCCATATAGAATCATGTCTCCTCCGAGTGCGAGGTAATCCTGTGATGAAGTCCATGTTGATTACCTCCACTTCCGGTCGGGATCTCTATCGCTGTAACAAACCACGGTCTCTCGGTGCTCTACCTTACTGCGACAACACGGGCGAGCTACGAACTCGCAGCGTCCTCTTCAAGCCATCCCACCAATACATAGATCTAAGGTCGTGGTACATCTTGGTCGACCCGGATGGATAGAGTAACGCGTATTTGTGTGCTTCCCCGAACCTGTTGCCAAGTCACGAAACATCCGGAACACACACGCCCTCAAACCTTAGCACCCATCAGGTGCTACCTCAAAAGGACCCTTGCCTCACGAAGAGTCGTATCACGATATCGAATCAAAGTGGATCCTCGGCTGTTGCCTCTTCACCTCTCAACGATGGAAGACTCGGCAACCTCACGAACTCTAACCCATTGCTATCGGAATCAATCAAGCGGACACCAAGGCTTGCTAATCGTGCAAATCACGAACCATGTCCCTCCTCTCTGTGCACATCCGATAGGCTCCCATCGACTACGACTAAGAGCATCCGCCTGACATTGGCCTTCCCGGGTGGTACAGATATCAACATCGTAATCCTTAGCAACTCCAACCACCGTCTGCCGTAAGTTCGGCTCCTCTGGTGAAGATATCGAGGCTCTTGTGGTGCAGTAAAAATATCCACGTGAACCCCATACAAATAGTGCCTCGGATCTTGGCGTGAATCACGGTGCGACTCCAAATCATGGGTGGGGTAGTTCTCTCGTGTTTCTTCAACTGTCGGGATGCATATGCTATAACCCTGCCATGCTGCATCAACACACATCCCAACCCGATGCACGACGCGTCACAATACACAACATAACCATCTGGACCTCCGGAAGAAGTAAGAACAGGCGGTCGTCGGTCTCTCTTTCAAAGGAAACCCCGCTCCAAGCATCACCATCAAACTTGCGCCACGAGTCGGCTAGTCAATGGTGCGAAGATAGAAGCAAACTTCTCCACGAACCGCCGATAATACCTGCAAGGCCCGTAAGCTCGCGAACCTCGCCGGAGTAGTAGGTCTAGGCAAGTCTGTTGCCTCGATCTTGGCGTATCCTTTCGAATGCCATCGGCCCGACAATATGCCCAAGAAACGCCATCGAAGTCAACAAAACTCACATTTGGAAAACTTGGCGTAATCGCTGGTCTGGAGAAGCGTCGGCCAAGATCGCCAAATGCTCCGCGTGCTCGCTCTGGCGAGAATAAACCAAGATATCATCAATGAACACTATCACAAACGTGTCCAAAATGGTTTGAACACTCGGTTCATCAAATCCATGAATACCGCCGGAGCATTGGTCAACCAAAGACATGACCACGAACTCATAATGCTCATGCCGGGTCCGAATGCGATCTAGGGACATCCACCTCTCGACTCGCACTTTGATGATAGCCGATCGCGGATCAATCTTGGAGAAACATCTCGCACCACTGGCCAGTCGAACAAATCATCAATCACGGGGAGGGTATCTGTTCTTAATGGTCACCTTGTTCATTGCTGTAATCAACACATGCGCGGCGTCGTCCTTCTTCTTCACGAACAATCTGGCGCCCCGGGGAGAAACACGGGCCTAATGAAGCCGCTTCTCTAGCAAATCCCTGCCGATCCTTCACTCTCTCTCGGCGGTGCCATTACGTATGGCGGAATGGAAATAGGCGAGTATCCGCAACACATCTATACAAAACTCGATCTCCTCTCGGGAGGATACCGGAGGTCATCTGAAACACGTGCGGGAACTCGTGACTCTGGAATCGGCGGAAAATCGCACGCGGCCTTCGATTATCAAACACCCGAACGAGATGGTAGATATACCCATTCGCACCATCTTCCTAGCCTTGAGGTAGGAAATAAACCTACCACCGGCGTCTGGTGCTCCTCCCACTCAACAACCGCTCCTCGAAGCGGAACCGCACTACTCTCTGCGGTCTACATTGGCATAGCAAGCTAGCCAATCCATCCCCATAATCACGTCGAAGTCAATCATCTCCAACTCTATCAAGTCGGCTAGGTCGACGGCGTAAATGATCACAGACAAGCTCTAAATACGCCGAGCTACCACCGATCACCCATCGCGTAGCTACCTCGAAAGAGGTCTATGGACTCGGGCTCTATCCATCCTACTAGCAACAAGGGAGATATATGGGACAGTAGAACCGGATCTATCAAAGCATACACATCAAACCCGAGCGATAAGGTACTGTGAAGACATCGGTGAGGCCTCACGATCTGTCGGTGGACAAAGCATAAATGCGGTTCGAGGACCGCTAGAAGCTGGGACACGAGCCACGACCTGCCGCGACCTGGCGACCCGAGCACCACCCTCGGGCGAGTAAGCGTAGGAGATGATGAAGCGGCAACAAAACTGAAGGTGAGCCTACCACCGCCAGCGCCCCGGTCGGGACGATCCCGCAAAGTGACCGCCAGCCCTGGCGTAACAAGATCAAAAGTAGTACCACACTTCCGTAATGGGATCTGCATCGGCCACAGGGGTGGTCCCGTCGGCGATACCTCTGCTACCACGGGCGTGCGAAGCCACAGGGCCGCAGTGCGCCCTCAGCGTAGGTGTCTTGAGGGCGGTGCGGGAGTGCTCTGTCTTTGGCGTGGTGCGAATCTAGGCTGCTGCGAGGCCGCCCACCATGATAACCACGGAAGACCCTCCGTCACGGCCTTCTTCTGCTGCATGCGTCCACTCGTCGACCTCTGCGCTCGCCGCATCAGGCGTGAGCTGCGTGCGGGTAATGTCCATACCGGTGGAGAAACCCCGCACATGACTCGGCCATATAGTCGTCTAGCCGGTGACATAGCGGTGCACCTATCCTCCATATCTGCTACCAATCTTTGGGACATATCGAGCCAATGAATCAAACTCGACATTGTACTCCACGGCGGTCGTCCTCTGCGCCTCGATGGTAAAATCTATCGGCCGCGCCCTCGCCCGCGTGGAGGCAAGAAGTGAGTGAGGAAAGCCTCGAGAACTCATCCCAGTAGGCGGGCGCGTGCTCTCCCGGGATAACTCCCATGAATCAAACCAATCATTGCGGTATCCGCGCGACTATGTGAACCAAAGATCACGGACTCGGTCTCGACGCCCGATCACTCTCAAAATCCTCTGAAGGCGACGGATGAACTCCTGCGGGTCATCCTCGGCCTCGACCCATAAAACTCCGTGGCTCTGACTCAAGAAGTCTCGTAGCCTCAAACTCTACGCCTCGGGTGAACAACGGGTGCGGCCGACTGGGCTGGGCTGGGCTGCCGCGTCGGCCTCTCTCCGTGTCGGGCCTGACTTTAGCCAAAAGTGGGCCATCTCCTTGTACCCTAACTCCTCCGCCCGGTGTGGGGCGGGAGGTGTGGGTGCTGTGGTCTCTTTGGGGTGTGGCGTCATAGAACTCGCCGTCTACGGTATAGGCGGGCACGAGCCCTCGTGACTCTGGGTGTCACGCTAGCGACTCCTCATTTGCCTTGCCGCCACGGGCGGGTTGCCTTACGTGGAGGCATAAGCATTACGGGGAAAGGAATACGTTAGAGGTCAACCTATAACACGACTCTAAAGCACGATCTCGGAATGAGAAGAACGAAACCAATCCTAAATATCCTATAGCCTCACGATTATTGGTGTGGTGCACAACACGATAATCAAGACTACTAGATCTGGTGCGTAGACACTTTCAGGATTAATCGCTCGATACCACTTTTGTCACGACCCATTCGGGGCGTGGTCGTGCCTCTAGGGCACCCAGTAGTCATACATCGAGTAATCAGCGGAAACATAAAGCAAGACATAAAATAGTTTATAAAACAAGACCACAGTTTTGTGAGAAAACATCGCCTTTCGGCGTATATATATATAATCATGTTTTAGCGATTACATCCGACAATCGCAACATGACTCTGAGACCTCTAAGGAAATATACCACTATGGCGGGACGGGGCCCCTCCATACCACGATGTACAAAAACTATCTACAACAGGGAGATCATGCAAAAGTAGAGCCTCGGAAGAGATGGAGCTCGACACCAACGTAGAGATCCTGGGATGCGGATCTAGCACTGCTTGCCCTTACCTGCGGCATGAGCGTAGCCCCGAAGGAGTCGATTACAACAGTACTAAGTATGCAGCGTAAAGTACTTAAATGAAAACATATCATTTTAAAACCGGTTTACAAATATGTATGAAACAACCAGAAACCGCTCGTAGTGTCCGATCATAAACAAGATCAACAATAGGTCAGTGTAATAGGTCTTGTCTAGGCTGCGAATGATCGAAACAGGGCCACTCGCCCATATCATCCTTCTGCAAGCCTAATCCTGGACTCCCGGAGTCCGCATGGGCCACTCACGTGGGCGCGTGAGTGTAACCCGCGTCGAGGTAGCTACTCCTCGGCGTCGTCCTGGACTCGTGTCCGCATGGCCACACAGACCGCATGAGGCATAACCCGCATACTAACACGGAACTCTCGTAGCTCGCGTAGGCCCCACTGGACCGCGTAGGTATTCTCGAATCATGGTCCTGCACCTTTGAGTCTACCCGCGTCGGAGCGGACTTAACCCCAGTATCATCTCAAGGTGAGTGATAGTATACTAACATAACAACTTATCTTTAAGTAACATAAGCAAAACAAGGATACTCAAATATACAATCGTTAAAATATACTAACACACATAGCATCATATCATGTATACTTTATCAAACCATCTTATTATTCTTTTCACAATATAAGTCTGTTATAACACATAGGCAAACTTGTTTCTTTTATCAATCTTAAGTGGTTATACTTACTTCCCATAAAGCTAGTATAACTCTTAAGCTTCATTTCAAAAACCAATTAGTTCTCTTACATTTAATAAATGGTTCGATAGTCCTTTTGAAATGTTTTGATTCTTTATTATTGAGCTTAAGCGTGAGGCATTCGTGCGTATTATTCGAGCTTAAGCCGTGAGGCATTCGTAAGTATTATTCAGTTAACACGTATGCGTCTACCGTACTATATACATATTGTAAAATATCATGCTTTAGGAAGAATCACATACCTTCTCGTGAAATCCACCGCCAAGTCGAGTATGTCGCGCAGAAGAATCGACCTATAATGGTCACAGATATCTATCAAAGTCTAGACTATTACGTAGGTCAATCTAAACAGAGGGTCCTCGATTCTACGGAAAGTCGGGCGGCACAACCCTACCGGTGAGCTATATAAGTCTCTGTGAAAAGCATTCTATGTAAATCTGATTCGTATATTCTTCTTTTATACCCTTCTAAGGTGTTACAGTTCAATTCTATTCCTTAACAACCTTCTAAGTATTTATACTTATTCTTATACTACAACAGTATATAAATTCTAATTCAGAAGAGGGTTAGGATTAGTTACCTCGGTAAGCCCAATAATATCCTAGAAAAAGTCGCGCCTGAGCAAGGTTTTGCTCCTAAGTTGTATGCTCCAAGGAAACCTTAGAAGTTCTTCACAACTTCTACTAAGTACTAAGGTATTTGGGCTAGGGTATTTTGGGCATTATAACAATGCAAGAAGGCAACTTTTCTATCAAGGGAGGGGGGGTAGGTTTCGGCTAGGCTAGGGGGTGGGGTAGCCTCGGCCAAGACTTCACTCAAAGGGGGAGGGGTGTTTGGACGAATTGCTCACAAGGGAGAGGAGGATTTTCAAGACTTGAAAGCTTTAGTGGATGAAGAACTCTTCATCTCAAGAGGGTATTTATAGGTCAAGACATGGCCAACCAATGGCCAAGATTTGTAAGTGCTAGGCAAGTGTAAGGTCAAGATTAGGGCAAGTGTACCTAGCCAACTTGCACACAAAATATCTATCCAACTTTATGACAAGGATTGTCATCCAATCGGCCCTATTGCCGTGACAAGTCCACCAATGAGAGGGTGGGAAGTGTCGCCCTCTCATTGGTCCAAAGTGTTACGTCTCTCGGAAAAATCCGCAAAAATTAGAAATGACATAGCCGAAATTTATCCTACGAAAGCTGTGGAAACGTTTCGTCGGAAAACTGTTCGCTTTGAGAGTTGTGCCTAAAAAATCGTCCAAGGCCTATCTTTAAGACCAAACTTTTTGTACGTATTCCTTTACGTACATACTCTGGAAATACGGGGTATAACAGAAACCATTTGAAAATGAGAAGCTTGAGTAATTGAAACTAGGCAAACTGGAACTTAGGAAAAGAATGTTGTTACTTGATTTTGAAAAGGAATGTGGGTTGGTCATTCTAATACTACGGGTATCGGGTGACTTTGATAAAAGTAATGGATCTCTTTTAAAGAATTTAACGTACGTAGTACTTTAGGGTTAAAACCCGGACTTTGGCATAAAATGAAGGTACTTTGAGTGATGTGAAACTTGCCTATGCTTGTTGTTGTGAAACTTGCCTATGCTTGTTGTTGTGAAACTTGCCTATGCTTGTGATGATAGCCTTTGTTGTGCAAGTGTGGTATTTACGTATTCTGGCGTCTCTCGATAGAGGGCCGGTTGACTTGTTGAGAACTTACTTGGATGTGCTGGCAGTGATGGAGAATTCCACGGGTATGTTTCCATTTTGATTACTGTCTTGTTGTTGATGTCACATGGACGTGTCTACACCGATGCAGTATTCCGGGGGCATGTGGCCATGCGGCAGGGTTGACCACCCAGTATATTGTTATTGAGGTTACATGGGCATGTCTACACCGAGGCAGTATTCCGGGGGCATGTGGCCATGCGGCCTTGTTATTATTGTTGCATCATGGACATGTCTACACCGATGCAGTATTCCGGGGGCATGCGGCCATGATGCGAACATGATGGATGTTGTGGGCGTGAGACCCATAGTTATATTTGAGTGGCGACTTTGAGGGCGTGAGTCCCTGACTTGACTGCTTTTATGTTGCGTACTGTATTTTGGTTATCATACATGTCTCTCTTTTTAGGCTATTATGATTTCATTTCTGATGTTGTGATTTCACATACTTGGTACTGTTGTCGACCTCCTTGGGGCTGCGTTCATGCCGCAGTAGAGTACATCGTCGATCGTGGATCCCGTATTAGGATCTCATTTCAGCGTGTCGGAAAGCTCCGTTCCTTGAGGCTTATCTTTGGTATGTTTCCACTGAGTTGTAGGTTCTTGTACATTCGGGGGTATGGCGGAGCCACTGTCCGTCATAGTTGTTAATATATCTTAGAAGTGCAGTAATCTTGTTGTGGGAAGGGTTGTAAAAGGATTAAAGCATTCGGGTTTTATGTATACTGAGAAGGCAAGCTGTTTTGGTTAACTTTGTTTATTTATTATATCTCTTGTTTAATGACTCATGTTTTATGTTCGCTGATTTTCTCGATGTATGTATCACTAGGGTGCAGGGTAAGGCACGATCCACGGCCCGATTTTCGAGTGTGACAGACTTTATAGGAGTGCATAGTGCCGCGTGAGCTATGTTCTGGGATAAGTCACGAGTAGTGTGGAATGAAGAGGGTAGTTGAGCTAAGAAGACCGCTAGGTTTTAAAGCGTGGTTAGTGAGAGTTTTCCTTGAGAGCTAGCGTTTAGCGCGTTGCGGGTCGGGTTGAGGCCACGTTGCGGGTCAACCAGCGGCATGTTTGGTGGTGTGGTCGGTTGTGGTGGTCGCCTTGTGATAGGGTCACGAGGTGTTAGGCCCAGTTTAGTTAACCCGTCTGAAGTCGTGGATGCGTTCGACCGATGGTCGGGCGAGGAGGTCGGCCATCTTGTCTTCTAGCAAGGGCCGTTTACTCGGCGAGAGGTTATGCGAGATGTTACATCAGAAAGGTGGTAGGGCTGCACGAGGTGCCTACCTACACCTTAAGACAGTGATGGAGCCAGTTACTGGTGTTTCTTTTGGAGGTTTTACCGAGCAAGGTTAGGAACTTCAGTGAGTCTCGAATCGCGTTCGCCCTCGGGCGGTGTGTGTATTTGAGGTAGTTGTGGGGATTGTTGTCTCTGTGGAGAGTGTTTAGGCTACCATTTCGGTTTTGAATGTCGCCTTATGAGGCCTTGTAGGGCGGAAGTGTAAGTTGTCGGTCGATTGGTTCGATGTTGGCAAGATTCGGATAGTTGGTTCAGCTTGTTCCGGTGATTCGTGGATAGGGTAAAGCTTGTCTAGAAGAGGTTACGGCGGCTCGGAGAAATCGTGCGGATAATCGGCGGCGACGCTTAGAGTTGAGTTGTGGTCGGTCTTCTTGAAGGTACCACCCGGTTTGGGTGTAGCGAGTTTTGGAAAGCAGAGGAACTTAGCGAGTTACTTTGGGCCCTTTGAGTTCATGTGAAGAATAGGCGGGTTGCCTATATGTTAGCATTTGCCGTCCGACTTAGGAGGCGATGCGTCCGATCTTCGTATTGATATGATCGGGAAAGTATCGGAGATCCATCCAAGTGTTCCCGATTAATGATGACCACGTTAGAGATAGTAACCGAGTTTTGGAAACGAGCGATGTAAATGTGGTAAGAGTTCGAGTGTACGACGACCTCGGGGATCGCATGCGGCCGGTACCATTGTTGGGTCGCCGGAGTGACACTAGAACCTCGCGGCAAAGTGACAAAAGTGGTATCACGGCGAGTAAAGGGAGAAGCGAGCATGTATGGCGAGCATAGATGTGATCATTTCTTTTGTAAGGAGAAGGTCACGAAGGAAGTATATTTTAGACCCCCGGAGAGAGGTGTTTGTGGTAATGTTAGAGGTGTTTCCTCGTGGACTTGGATGGAGGTATTTGCGCGGGTGTTTCTGTGGCCATGTGTGGCAGGATTGTTCTCGTAAGTATAGTAGTGAAGACTATACTGGCGCGCGTTTGTTTTGAGACTTAGAAGGAACATTCGGGACGAATGTTTCTAAGGAGGAGAATGTTATACCCGTATTTCGGTATGTGCGTGGGGCGTCGTAGAAAATTTTGAAGTTTAAAGTGGCTTGGCGAATTATTTTGTTCACAACACCCGTTTAGAGTCGTTTTTAAAAGCGTTTCCTGACTTTCGTAGGGTAAATTACGGCTATGTCATTTTTAATTTTTGCGGATTTTTAAGTGTGGAACATTTTGGACCAACGAGAGGCGACACTTGTCACCTCTCATTGGAGCACGTTGTGGCGGTTGGCTTGGGCGAAATGGTGACTATTTTGTCAAGTAGTAGGTAGGATATTTTGTGGTAGATAGATAAGGTGCACTTGGCAAGATCTTGGCCTACACTTGCCTTGCACTTGGCAAGATCTTGGCCATTGGTTGGCCTTTGCTAGACCTATAAATACCATCTTTGATGACTTCTTCATCCATTCCTAAAATATTTCTAAGTGTTAAATCCTCCTCCCTCCCTTGTGTTGAGTTCGTGAGAGCCTCCTCCCCTTGGCGAGAGCCCTCCCACTCCTGGGTGCTAGTGGGGTACCCCACTAGCCTAGTTTTTCGTATAATACCCCTCTTGGTAGAAATACTCTCAAAAGTATTGTTATAATACCCAAATTACCTTAGCAGTATACCTTGTAGTATTCTAAGGTTATACCTTCAAAAAGCCAGTTATACTATCATACTTCCCGTCAGTCAAAACCAAAACCACAGGAAAATCTCCATAGTTAGTTGAAGTAATTAGTAGAAGTTGGTTAGAACTTCTAAGGGTTGTTTGGAGCGGGTCGGGCGCTTGCGAGTAGGAGCTAAACCTTGCTCGGGATCGACATTTAAACTTGGATAATTATGGGCTTATCGAGGTAAATATCTTGTCCTCTATTGTAATTGGAAATTACATGATTGTTAGACTATATAGTTGAAGTATACTATATATAGAACTGAACGTTGTTGTCGTGATGTCTTTTGACTTAAGCTGAATAATAAGAAACCTTTTGAAGAAGAATCTTGTCGTTTTTACATGGGGTGTATTCTGATGACTTGTGTAGCTTTTACGTGAGGTAGAATTGTACGTCCGGATTAGACGTATAACCCCCGGTTGGCTTGTAGCCGGCCAGATAGAGAGGAGATTTACGCTGTTGTGTGGGGAGGTCTTTGCGAATTTTACGTAGAATGTTCTACGATTAGACCTAAATGTTAATAAAGCGCCTTGTGGCCTTATAGGTTGAAGTACTACGTGTGGCGCGATCTACTGGCTAAGGAGTAGCCGACGGTTGGAAGCACTTGGAGCGTTTTGCTATTAGTCGATACTCGTCGCGAGGTATGTGAACCTCTTTGTTATACCCCGTATTTCCAGAGTATGTACGTAAGGACGTGCGTAGAAAATTTGAGTTTGTGCCTTAAAGTGCTTGGCCGAATTTTATTTGTGCATAAAACCCGGTTAGAGTCGTTTTTTTAAAAGCGTTTTCCACGACTTTCGTAGGGAATTTCCGCTATGTCATTTTTAATTTTTGCGGATTTTTAGAGGCGTAACATTTTGGACCAACGAGAGGCGACACTTGGCACCTCTCATTGGTGGACCTTGGGCGGTAAAGCTTGGGCGATTGGGGTTGGTTTTGTCAAGTAGTAGGTAGGATATTTTGTGTGCAAGTTGGCTAGGTACACATGCCCTAATCTTGGCCTTACACTTGCACTAGCACTTGGCTAAATCTTGGCCATTGGTTGGCCTTCACTGACCTATAAATACCCTCCCACTTTGATGAACTTCTTCATCAAAATCTCTTAAGTCTTGAAAGCTTCTTCCTCCCTTTGTAGTGTAGTGGCCGAGCCTCCCACTCCCATGGCAGAGCCCTTCCCCTCCTAGTAGTGTGGCGTGGGTACCCCTAGCCTAGTTGCTTTCATTATAATACCCTCTCTTGGTAGAAATACTCTCAAAAGTATTGTTATAATGCTCAAATTACCTTAGCCATATACCTTGTAGTATTCTAAGGTTATACCTATACAAAAGCCCCGAAATACTATTATACTTCCGTCACCACAAAACCGAAACCCTAGGAAAATCTCCATGGTTAGTTGGAGTAGTAAGTAGAAGTTGGTTAGAACTTCTAAGGGTTGTTTGGAGGCGGGTTGGGCGCTTGAGTTGGAGCTAAACGATTGCCCAGGATCGACTTTATACTTGGATAATTATGGGCTTATCGAGGTAATTATCTTGTCCCCCTATTGTAATTGGAAATTACATGTTGTTAGAATATATAGTTGAAGTATACTATATATAGAACTGAACGTAGTTATCGGCAATGTCTTTTGACTTAAGCCTGAATAATACTTACGGCAATGTCTTGCGACTTAAGCCTGAATTTAAAGAAGAATACTGAACTGTAATTACATAGGGTTGTATTACAGTAGACTTGTGTAGTAGTACCGTGGAGTAGAATTGTACCCGTTAGGGTTAGTTGTATAACCCCCCCCTGGTTGGCTTGGTAGCCGGCCTCGATAGAGGAGGAGATTTACGCTGTTGCGGGGAGAGTCTTTGCGAATTTTACGTAGAATGTTCTACGAAGAGACCTAAATGTTAATAAGCGCCTTGTGGCCTTATAGGTTGAAGTACTATGCGTGGCGCGATCTACTTGGCTTAAGGAGTAGCCGACGGTTTGAGGTACTTGGAGCGTCTTGCTATTAGTCGATAATCGTCGCGAGGTATGTGAACCTCTTCCTATCTCTTCTAGCATGATATGTGTGAACTATGTAGTACGGTAGACGTACATGTGCTAACCGTATTTGGTTGATTTAAAACATAAAGTGTTATAACGGCTTTATGGGAAGTTGGTTATAACATCTTTATGTTGGTAAGAAAATACTTGTGGTCTTTAAAGGTAATCGATTTGAACTATAAGCGGCTTGTTATGTGTTAATAAAAACTTGAAGTATTTCAAAAGATTTTGAATCATTTTGAAAGAAGAAGTAATATACTTGGTTTTGAAAAACTTAAGAGTTATACTAGCTTTATGGGAAGTTAGGTATAACGGCTTAAGAATGTTTCTTGATTTGAAATCGTAATGTGTATCGACAAACCACTGCGGCGTTAATAAAAGGAAATGTTTTGACTAATTAAGTATTATTAAAACCAGAGAAACTTCCATGCATAGAAGCTAAGATGAGACAAAATGATATTTCCTAGATCATGGTTTGTAATAAGATTGTTATAAACAAGAATATCCTACTCACATATAAGACTTATGTTTCTCGGATAGTTTTAAGGAGAATTATATTCTTAAATGAATAAGACTATGAACTACGAAACCTTTCTAAAAATGAGAAACTTGAACATTGGAAATTAGGCAAACTTGAACATTGGAAAAGAATGTTGCTACTTGATTTTACAAAGAGAAGTAATTGATTTTCTTTAAAAGATAATCACTCTATTTTCATATACTACGGGTATTGTGTGACTTTTGTGAAAGTAACGTATCTTTTAAAGAGTTAATGTATGAAGTACTTTGGGGATAAACCCGATCTTGTTGATCATATAGTAGGAAGTACCTTGTGTGAACAACTTGATTGTATTGGTTTGTGATAGCCTTGTAATACTTTCTTGTTGCTTTGATAAGTAAACGTGTTAGGATGCTCGTGTGTTAGTATCTTGTGATGTTGGTGTAAAGGGTTTCCCTTGATTGTGCTTATTAACTATCGATCGTTATGATAGTATTGTGGCATTCATCTCTTGAGATGATTAGGGGTTAAGCGCCCTCCGTCGGGGGTAGACTCGGTGATGCAGGACCATGATTCGAGAATACCTCATGCGGGTCTGAGGGCCTATGCGGGCTACGAGTTCGAGTTAGCGTCGTCCTTTATGGGCATGCGGTCGCGTGGCCCATGCGGACTCGGAAGTCGGGGCGATGCGGGAGTAGTTACCCTCGATGCGGGAATACCTCATGCGGGCGATGAGATTGGCCTATCGCGAGTCAGCGGAGTTCGAGTTAGACGCGTGCATTGATCTGCGGGCAAGTGGCGGCTTTGATCATGTGACTGCAGACAGATCTTATGATCTGATTCATGACCTTGTTGGTGCGTAGGTTTTTAGTAATCGGCTATGCCTTCACTTACCCCGTCTGATTTTATTATGACACGGTGGGACACGGTGTTCATGTGTGTTCCTTGGTGTTTTTTTTTATATCATGCAGGCTGGCGGTGAGGAAAGGTATTCCACGGGCATGATTGATGTCGTGGGCACGAGACCCGTTGTTATACTTGAGTGATGACTTGAGGCGTGAGTCCCTAAACCGACATGACCGCTTTGTTATGGCGTAGTTTGGTTATCATACATGTCTCCGCTTTATATATCGCTATGATTTCATTTCTGATATGTATTTTCATTTCACATACTCACTGTTGTCTTGACCTCGCCCGAGCTGCGTTCATCTGCGCGAGTAAAGGTACACCGATCGTTGATCCTCGCTCTTAGGGTCACATTTCGTTTGGGAAAGCTCCGTTTCTCGGAGGCTTGTCTAGAGTATAGTCCCTGTTGTTGTAGGTGCTTACATTCGAGGTATGGCGAAGCCCCGTCCGTCGTTGTTATCATATCATTCGTAGAGTGCAGAAATCTTGTTGTGGGCGAGAATTGTAGAAAGGGATATAGCTGCTCAAATTGCTATTTATGTATCCGAAGGTAACTTAGCTTTTGGTTAGCTTTGTCTTCTTATTTCACTGTCTTATTACATTGGTTTCATGTATTGTTTTATATTCCGCTGATTACTCTGATGTTGTATCACTAGGGTGCCCGGGGTAAGGCACCATTCACGGGCCCGGGTTCGGGTCGTGACAAAAGTGGTATCAGAGCAGTTAATCCTCGGAAAGTGTCTCTGACCGTATCGATGAAGTCTTGATTATCGGTGTGTTGTGCACCACACCAATAATCAGGAGGCTATAGGATATTTAGGATTGGTTTCTATTCTTCTCACTCTGAGATCGTGCCTTAGAGCTGTGTTGTGAGTTGAACCTTCTAACGTATTTCTTTCCACTACCGCTATGCCTCGCGTGGCAACCCCGGCCGGGAGGCAAGTCGGCCGGGGAGGCTGCGAGTAAATCTGAGAGGGTTCACGAGGCACAGCCCAACCATCACCGAGTTATGTGCTTCGTTCGGGAGTTATGCTCGTCACCAGCCCGAGTTTAGCACGGCGGCGATTCTCTGCGGCCATGACATTTGAACCTTCAGTTCCACGACCGGAAACAGAGAATATAGATTGCGAAGAGACAACCCTGTTACTAGCTATGGATTTGGCTACCAGAGAGTATACCGATATACCGCGAGTCTTGATGACTACCTAAGAGAGGGTTGTGTAAGAGTAATTCTTGATTGAAGCTTGAGCATGGCACAGTATGCGGGCTTATGCGCGTGGCCGAAACGTAGAGATCGGCGGGTTAACGAAGGACAGAAGAGGGCGAGCGGCGAGTCCTTTGGTAACTTCAGTCGAGTCACCTCACGGCGTGATTAGATTATGCACATCCACGGTGCGAAAGGTCCTCCGCGAGTTCGGGGCGTTCGGGGTATGCGGGAGTTGGTCGAGCTCGAGCTTAGGTTCCACGGCTACACGTAGGTTCCGGCCGATTCAGTTTTCCCAGTGTTCGCGTGTGAGCGTCATCGAGAGCGTCGTCTTTTAGTTGGTACTTGTTTTACCTGCGGCCGTCAGGGCCATGTGTCGAAAGGATGTACTAGTAGGAGGACTCAACCTTCAGGATCGGTGGGTAGTTCGTCATCTCCCCTAGCTATGTGCCCTACGGGGTAGGTTTGTTTAGAACGACTAAGGAGAGTGAAGCAGTAGATACAGGTATATCCTTAACCCTCTAGAGATCAGTATGTATGATAAGATGGGTATATCATAAGTGCTATGTTCTGATAGCAGTGTGTAATTAGTGATTAGAAATCATGGTTGTTTAACCGAGTAAGATTTTGGGGGATAGAGAAAGTGTGAGCCTTAGAGTTTTATACGTAGAGACCTTAGAGGTAAGGCCATCTCGAGTAAAGAAGTATTTTATGTTTGACCCTTGTCGGAGTGCATTGTGCACGGGAGATATGTTTTTGGGATAAGTCCCTGAGTAGCGTGATATGAAAGAGGGTAGTTGAGCTAGGAAGACCGCTAGGTTTTCGTAACGTGATTTGTGAAATTGTTAGGATCGGGAGCTAGTGTTTTCGCGATGCGGGTAGGGTTGGGGCCATGTTGCGGGTCAACCCGCGGCTTTGTATGGTGGTGGGTCGGTTGTGGTGGTCCCGCCTTGTGGTAGGTCACGAGGTGTTAGGCCCATGTTCGATTAACGGTGTCTGAGTTCGTGGATCGTTCGACCGGTGGTCGGGTCGATGGGCAGCCATCGTGTTCTTCGTTCGGGACCGTTTACTCGGTGTGTTGAGCTATCCGAAGGGTTGAAAGGCTGCGCGGGGTGCCTACCTTCACCTTATGTCGAACAGTGAAGCCCGGGTTGTGGTATTTCGTCCTCTAAAGTTTACGAGGCGGGGTTAAGAACTTCGGTGAGTCTCGAATCGCGTTCGCCCTCGGGCGCGTGGATTTGAAGGTAGTCGTGGGGATTGTTGTCTCACAGGAGGAAGTGTTTAAGCTACCATTTCGGTGTTCGGATATCGCGCGTGAAGCCTTGTAGGGCGGAAGTGTAAATTGCGGTCGATTGGTTCGATGTTGGCAAGGTTCGATTAGTTAGTTGAGCTTGTTCCGGTGATGGATAGTCGCGAAGCTTGTCTAGAAGAAGTTACGCGGCTCGGAGGAATTGTGCGGATAATCGGCGGCGCTTAGAGTTCGAGTTGACGGTCGGTCTTCTTGAAGGTACCACCGGGTTGGGTGTGACGAGTTTGGAATACTGAGAGGACTTAGCCCGAGTTACTTTGGGCCGCACGAGTTCATGTGAAGGATAGGCGGGTTTCTATATGTTAGCATTTGCGTCCGACTTAGGAAGCGGTCGTCGATCGTTAAATGTTATGTTGAATTGCGTGACAAAAGTGGTATATCGGAGATCCATCCAGAGTGTTCCCAGTTAATGATGACCACGTTAGAGATAGTAACCCAGAGTTTTGGAAAGCGAGCGATGTCGAAATGTGGTAAGAGTCAGTGTCTGACAGCCTCGGGGATCGCATGCGGCGGTACCATTTGTTAGGTCGCCGGGTGACACTAGAACCTCGCGGCAAAGTGACAAAAGTGGTATCACGACGAGTAAAGGGAGAAGCGAGCATGTATTGCGAGCAGAGATGTGACCATTTCTTTTGTATGGAGAAAGTGCGAAGGAATTATATTTTTGACCCTTGGGTGAGAAGTGTTTGTGGTTATGATAGAGGTGTTTCCTCGTGGACTTGGATGGAGGTATTTTGCTTGGGTGTTTCCGTGGCCAGATGTGGCAGGTTTGTTTTCGTAAGTATAGTAGTGAAGACTATCTTTGGCGCGCGTTGTTTGAGACTTAGAAGGAACATTCGACGAATGTTTCTAAGGAGAGAGAATGTTATACCGTATTTCGGAGTATATGCGTGGGGCGTGCGTAGAAAATTTGAGTTTGTGCCTTAAAGTGCTTGGCGAATTTTATTTGTGCATAACACCGGTTAGAGTCGTTTTTTCGGCGAAGCGTTTTCCACGACTTTCGTAGGGAATTTCCGCTATGTCATTTTTAATTTTTGCGGATTTTTAGAGAGGCGTAACATTTTGGACCAACGAGAGGCGACACTTGGCACCTCTCATTGGTGGACCTTGGGCGGTAAAGCTTGGGCGATTGGGGTTGGTTATTGTCAAGTAGTAGGTAGGATATTTTGTGTGCAAGTTGGCTAGGTACACATGCCCTAATCTTGGCCTTACACACTGTAGCACTTGGCTAAATCTTGGCCATTGGTTGGCCTTCACTTGACCTATAAATACCCCTCCCCTTTGATGAACTTCTTCATCCAAAAATCTCTTAAGTCTTGAAAGCTTCTTCCTCCCCCTGTGGGTAGTGTAGTGGCCGAGAGCCTCCCCTCCCCTTGGCCGAGCCCTTCCACTCACAGTAGTGTGGCCGTGGGTACCCACTAGCCTAGTTGCTTTCGTATAATACCCCCCTCTCTTGGTAGAAATACTCTCAAAAGTATTGTTATAATGCTCAAATTACCTTAGCCATATACCTTGTAGTATTCTAAGGTTATACCTATACAAAAGCCCAGAAATACTATTATACTTCCGTCGGTCCACAAAACCAAACCTAGGAAAATCTCCATGGTTAGTTGGAGTAGTAAGTAGAAGTTGGTTAGAACTTCTAAGGGTTGTTTGGAGCGGGTTGGGCGCACGGAGTTGGAGCTAAGCGATTGCCGGGATCGACTTTATACTTGGATAATTATGGGCTTATCGAGGTAATTATCTTGTCCCCCTATTGTAATTGGAAATTACATGTTGTTAGAATATATAGTTGAAGTATACTATATATAGAACTGAACGTAGTTATCGGCAATGTCTTTTGACTTAAGCCTGAATAATACTTACGGCAATGTCTTGCGACTTAAGCCTGAATTTAAAGAAGAATCTGAGCGTAATTACATAGGGTTGTATTACGGTGAGCTTGTGTAGTAGTAGTGGAGTAGAATTGTACCGTTAGGGTTAGTTGTATAACCCCGGTTGGCTTGGTAGGCCTCGATGAAGGAGAGATTTCTGTTGTTGCGGGAAGTCTTTGCGAATTTTCTGTAGAATGTTCTACGAAGAGACCTAAATGTTAATAAGCGCCTTGTGGCCTTATAGGTTGAAGTACTATGCGTGGCGCGATCTACTTGGCTTAAGGAGTAGCCGACGGTTTGAGGTACTTGGAGCGTCTTGCTATTAGTCGATAATCGTCGCGAGGTATGTGAACCTCTTCCTATCTCTTCTAGCATGATATGTGTGAACTATGTAGTACGGTAGACGTACATGTGCTAAACGTATTTGGTTGATTTAAAACATAAAGTGTTATAACGGCTTTATGGGAAGTTGGTTATAACAGCTTTATGTTGGTAAGAAAATACTTGTGGTCTTTAAAAGGTAACTGATTTGAACTATAACTGGCTTGTTATGTGTTAATAAAAAACTTGAAGTATTTCAAAAGATTTTTGAATCATTTTGAAAGAAGAAGTAATATACTTGGTTTTTGAAAAACTTAAGAGTTATACTAGCTTTATGGGAAGTTAGGTATAACGGCTTAAGAATGTTTCTTGATTTGGAAATCGAATGTGTATCGACAAACCAACTGCAGGCGTTAATAAGGAAATGTTTTGACTAATTAAGTATTATTAAAACCAGAGAAACTTCCATCTGCATAGAAGCTAAGATGAGACAAAATGATATTTCCTAGATCATGGTTCTTTGTAATAAGATTGTTATAAACAAGAATATCCTACTCATATAAGACTTATGTTTCTCAGATAGTTTTAAGGAGAATTATATTCTTAAATGAATAAGACTATGAACTACGAAACCTTTCTAAAAAATGAGAAACTTGAACATTGGAAATTAGGCAAACTTGAACATTGGAAAAGAATGTTGCTACTTGATTTTACAAAGAGAAGTAATTGATTTTCTTTAAAAGATAATCACTCTATTTTCATATACTACGTATTGTGTGACTTTTGTGAAAGTAACGTATCTTTTAAAGAGTTAATGTATGAAGTACTTTGGGGATAAAAACCGATCTTGTTGATCATATAGTAGGAAGTACCTTGTGTGAACAACTTGATTGTATTGGTTTGTGATAGCCTTGTAATACTTTCTTGTTGCTTTGATAAGTAAACGTGTTAGGATGCTACGTGTGTTAGTATCTTGGGATGTGGGTGTATAGGGGTTTCCCGTGAGTGTGCTTATTAACTATCAGTAGTTATGAGCGGATTGTGGCATTCATCTCTTGAGATGATTAGGGTTAAGTCGCCTCCGTCGCGGTAGACTCGGTGATGCAGGACCATGATTCGAGAATACCTCATGCGGGTCCTGGGGCCTATCGCGAGCTACGAGAGTTCGAGTTAGCGTCGTCCTTTATGGGCATGCGGTCGCGTGGCCATGCGGACTCGGAAGTCGGGGCGATGCCGGAGTAGCTACCCTCGATGCGGGAATACCTCATGCGGCCGATGAGATTGGCCTATCGCGGGCTGCGGGAGTTCGAGGTTAGACGCGTACATCGATCTGCGGGCAAGTGGCGGCTTTGATCATGTGACGGTCTGACAGATCTTATGATCTGATTCATGACCTTGTTGGTGCGTAGGTTTTTAGTAGTCGGCCATGCCTTCGTACTTACCCGTCTGATTTTATTATGACACAGGTGGGACCTGGTGTTCATGTGTGTTCCTTGGTGTTTTTTTTTATATCATAGACTGCCGGCAGTGAGGAAGGTATTCCACGGGCATGATTGATGTCGTGGGCCTGAGACCCATTGTTATACTTGAGTGATGACTTGAGGGCGTGAGTCCCTAACTTGACATGATCGCTTTGTTGTAAATCGTAGTTTGGTTATCATACATGTCTCCGCTTTATATGATGCTATGATTTCATTTCTGATATGTATTTTCATTTCACATACTCGGTACTGTTGTCTTGACCTCGCCCGAAGTGCGTTCATGCCGCAGGTAAAGGTACACCAGTCGTTGATCCTCGCTCTTAGGGTCACATTTCAGCGTTTGGGAAAGCTCCGTTTCTCCGGAGGCTTGTCTAGGTATAGTCCCCTGTTGTTGTAGGTGCTTACATTCAGGGGTATGACGGGGCCCTGTCCCGTCGTTGTTGTCATATCATTCGTAGAGGTATGTAGTACTGTTGTGGGCAGAATTGTAGAAAGGGATGTAACTGTTCAAATTGCTATTTATGTATACTGAAGGTAACCGTTTTTGGTTGCTTTGTCTTATTTCACTGTCTTATTACATTGGTTTCATGTATTGTTTTATATTCCGCTGATTACTCTGATGTTGTATCACTAGGGTGCCCGGGGTAAGGCACCAGTCACGGGCCCGGGTTCGGGTCGTGACACTCTTCCTATCTCTTCTAGCATGATGTGTGTGTAACTATGTAGTACGGTAGACGTACATGTGTTAAATGTATTTGATTGGTCTAAAACATAAAGTGTTATAACGGCTTTATGGGAAGTTGGTTATAACAGCTTTATGTAGGTAAGAAAATACTTGTGGTTTTTAAAAGGTAACTGATTTGAATCAGAATGGTGGTTACGTGATAATAAAGAACTTGAAGTATTTCAAAGGATTTTTGAATCATTTTGAAAGAAGAGTAATACTTGGTTTCTTTTGAAAACTTAAGAGTTATACTAGCTTTATGGGAAGTTAGGTATAACGGCTTAAGAATGTTTCTTGATTTGGAAATCGAATGTGTATCGACAAACCATCTGCAGCGTTAATAAAAGGAAATGTTTTGTGATTAAGTATTATTAAAACCGAGAGAAACTTCCATCCGCATAGAAGCTAAGATGAGACAAAATGATATTTCCTAGATCATGCATTGTAATAAGATTGTTATAAACAAGAATGTCCTACTACACATAAGGTTTATGTTTTGATTGTTAAAAGAATTATATTCCTAAATAAATAAGACTATGAACTACGAAACCTTTCTAAAATAAGAAACGTAAACACTTGAAATTAGGCAAACTTGGACGTTTGGAAAATAATGTTGTACTTGATTTTACAAAGGTAAGTATTTTGATTACTTAAAAAACACCACTCTATTTTATACTACGGGTATTGTGTGACTTATGTGAGCAAGCGGTTCTTTTAAAGATTTAATGTGTGAAGTACTTTGGGGATAGGTACCCGAACTTGTTAGTAGAAAGTACCTTGTGTGAATAACTTGATTGTATTGGTTTGTGATAGCCTTGTAATACTTTCTTGTTGATTTGATAAGTAAACATATTAGGATGCTACGTGTGTTAGTATCTTGTGATCATTATGTAAGGGGGTCACTCTTGTTGTGCTTACGTTGTCAAGCGTTAAGCCCGTTATCTTGTTATTATATCACATACCCTCGACTTGTTATACAGGGCTTGCCACCGCGATGCGGTCTATACGGCTGTGCGATCCTTGTGACTATCGCGGAGTTGCGGGAGCTCAGGATTGATCATTCGGGTGTTTAGCCCGATCACGGGGATGCCCTATGCGGTCTTTGAGGACTATGCGGGTGCGCGGAGCCTAGGTGGATACCGGGGTTAAAGCGCCCTCGACGCGGTATACCTCGCGATGCAGGACCGTGATTCGAGGAATACCTTGCGCGTGTGTGTGACCTATGCGAGTTGCGGTAGTTCCGAGGATAGACGCCGCATTGATATCGCGGGCGAGCGCCTTCGATCATGGTGCGTCTAGAAAGACCTCGTGATGCGATTTATGGTATTTGGTTTGTCTGCGGGTCTTAGTAGTCCGCTATGCCTTCGCACTTACCCCGCATTTCTATTGTGATGACTTGAGGCGTGAGTCCACGACTTGACACGATCGTTTATTTATTGTGAATCGTAGTTTGGTTATCATACATGTCTCGCTTTATATAGACTACTATGATTTCATTTACGTGATTTATTTGATTTCACATACTCTGCACTGCTGATCGACTTCGGGGCCGCGTTCATGTCGCAGTAAAGGTACACGATCGTTGATCCTCGCTCTTAGGGTCACTCATTGCTGGGAAAGCTCCGCTTTCCGAGGCTTATCTTCGTATAGTCCTGTTGTGGTAGTGCTTACATTCAGGTATGACGGCCCCGTCCGTCGTTGTTGTCATATTATTCGTAGAGGTCAGTGTATCGTAGGCAGAATTTGTAAGAGGTGTAATCGCTCAAATTGCTATTTATATATATACCAAGGTAACCGTTTTTAGCTTTGTTTTCTTATTTCACTGTCATATTACATTGGTTTCATGTATTGTCTTTATGTTCCGATTACTGACGATGTTGTGTCACTAGGGTGCCCGTAAGGCACCATCACGCCCAGTTCGGTCGTGACAATAAGTGAGTAAACCCCAAGACGCTTATACCACCTTCTCCAGGTAAGAGTATAAATGAGGTAAACCTCAAGACATTATACCCATTGCTTGTTTTGTTTGATGGTTGCAGAGATAGGGTAAGAGTATAAATGAGGTAAACCCCCAAGACATTATACCCTGCTTTACCACTGCCTTCCTACTGCCCGCATGCTTTTAGCACACAGGTGGACTTGGTGTTCAGTATGCCTATTGGCGTTATACTATATCATGGATCGGCAGGAGGAAGGATTCCACGCATGATTGATATTGTGGGCGTGAGACCCATGGTTATATTTTAGAAATGACTTGAGGCACGCCCACGACTTGTTATGATCAGCATGTGTCGGTAATCAGGTTGGCTATCATCATGTCTCCGTTTTGCTTAGACTATTATGATTTCATTACGATTACTATTTCACATACTTGGTACATTCTTCAGATCGACCTCCTTGTTTGCGTTCATGCCGCAGTTTAGGTAATGCGGTTTGGTGATCGGCAGTGTAGGACCGCCGTAGTTTTGGATAGCTCCCTGCTCGTGAGTTTATCTTTTTGGTATAGTTCCTTCAAGATGTGATTTTGTACGGCATGGAGTACCGGGGCCTTGTCCCGTCATAGTTCAGTATAACTCTTAGAGGTCTGTATTCATATGTGGGATTGGACTCATGTACGGTGTAGTGTCCTTTCATGTATATTATATGGCAGTCTTGTCGCCTTTGCCCTTGTACGTATGTTGGTTTTAAAAAAAAAAAAAAAGGTGTTATTTAAATTCCGCAATTACTTAGTTGTTAAGGTAGAAGGGTGCCCAGGTAGGGCACCAGTCATGGTCCCGGGGTTCGGGGTGTGACAACTGCCCGGCCCAATCTTGGGACGCGGTAAAGTCACATAGTTTGCCCATAAAGGTATACTGCCCGACCCATTCCTGGGACGCGGTAAAGTCACATAGTCTGCCCATAAAGGTATACTGCCCGGCCCATTCCTGGGACGCGATAATGTCATATAGTCTGCCCATAAAGGTATACTGCATAAAAATAGGAGGCTCGTGATCAAAGCAGGGCCACCCGCCCGCAGTCTCATTAAGCAATCCTACTCCTGGGACTATTTCACTCGTATAGGTCCTGTGGACCCGCATGAGGTATTCCTCGCATAGGCTGTACCTGCCCGCATGAGACTATTTCACCCGCATAAGCCCATAAAGACTCACATGAGGTATTCCTCGCATCATGGGTAGCAAATCCACGAAACAGGTGGTATAACGTCTTGGGGGTTTACCCCTCATTTATACTCTTACCCTGAAGTAGGTGGTATAACCTCTTGGGGGTTTACCCCTCATTTATACTCTTACCCTGGAGAAGGTGGTATAACGTCTTGGGGGTTTACCCCTCATTTATACTCTTACCCTGGAGAAGGTGGTATAACGTCTTGGGGGTTTACCCCTCCTTTATACTCTTACCCTAACTCAACCGGCCATCATACATAACATAAGCCCTACCGTCTTATCATACATAACATAAGCACTACCGATTTATCATACATTACATAAGCAAGTTAAGAAATCCCCTAACTTCTTATTAGCTTGTTCATATACACTCTCATTTTTGTT
Organism: Przewalskia tangutica; assembly: GCA_029844215.1. Classification (NCBI taxonomy): domain Eukaryota; kingdom Viridiplantae; phylum Streptophyta; class Magnoliopsida; order Solanales; family Solanaceae; genus Przewalskia; species Przewalskia tangutica. Next base: position 39,120,387 of record CM056718.1, read on the forward strand.
TACTTAAGGAACTAACATGTCATTATAAAATCCGGGAATTTAACTCAACGTACTACGTGCCTCTACTCCTTTAAAATGATTCTCTTTCAAATAAAACTTCCAAGATACTAATAACCGTAGTATCAAGTCATATCTACTTTTCAAGACAAGTCACAATACCTTTTTAGAAATACATTTAGGCTTCTAAATCAAGTGACTTCTTTCTTTAAAACCTTAAGCAATTGGTACCTTTAAAACAATTTGCCCTTCTTTATTTCAAGTCATTTATTTGCTTACATTACTGAAGAGAACCATTCTTTTAATCTTCCATAAAGTTGTTATAACCAACTTCCCATAAAGCCGTTATAACTCTTTATGTCGTAGACAAATTCATTCCTTTTATAACCAAGAGACTTATACTTTCAAATCGAATTACATAGCTTTCAAAATACTTCAAGTCTCTTAACTTTTAAGAAAACCACTTTCTTAACTTAGAATATCAAGCTTCTTAACTTTAGAAATCAAGTCTTTCCAAATCAAGTATTCTATTCTTTGTAAATCAATTCATTTCTTCCTTTAAGAATCAAGTCCCATAACTTGAAAAATAAAGTCCCTTAACCTTTTAAAAATTTGAGGTCCATAGTCTTAAAACTTCATACGTAAACTCTTTTAAATTACGCAACATATGCCTTATATGTGTGAATAGGTTATACTTGTTTATAATGATCTCATTAAAGCAGCCATGATCTAGAAAATGTAATACAATTTTGTCTTATCTTAGCTTCTATGCAGATGGAGAATTCTACGTGTTTTAATATAATTTATTGTCATTACATTTTCCTTTATTAACGCTGCAATGGCTTGTTCGATACTGTCACGACCCGAACCCGGGCCCGTGATTGGTGCCTTACCCCGGGCACCCTAGTGATACAACATCAGAGTAATCAGCGGAATATAAAACAAGACATAAAATAATATGAAGTGAGAAACAGTTTAACTGAGAAAAATTTGCCCTTCGGCATATATATAATAAACTTGAACCCGATTTACATCCCTTTACAAACTCGCCACAAAAGATTTGCACTTCTAAGAATGATATAACAACAATGGCGGACAGGCCCGCCATATCCCGAATGTAAGTACCTACAACGCGAGGACTATACCATCGATAATCCTCCGAGAAACGGAGCTTCCCAAACGCTGAATCAGACTCCTATGAGCGAGGATTAACAATCGTGTACTTTCACTGCGGCATGAACGCAGCCCCGAAGGCGAGGTCAACAGATACCAAGTATGTGAAATCGAAAATATCGTAAATGAAATCATAGTAGTCTATATAAAGCGGAGACATGTATGATAACCAAACTACGTCACAATAAATAGCGGCGATATGTCAAGTCGTGACTCACGCCTCAAAGTCATCACTCAAATATAACTATGGGTCTCACGCACAACATCAATCATGCCCGTGGAATACCTTCCTTCGAGCCATCTATGATATAAAAGCACCAGAATACATGAACACCAGGTCCCACTGTGTCATAATAAAACCGCACGGTAAGTAAATGCGAAGGCATAGCCGACTACTAAAACCCACGCACCAACAATGTCATAAAAGCGTATCACAAGGTCTTTCTAGACCGCCACATGATCGGCCGACTCGCCATTGATATCAAATGTCGCGCGTCTAATCCCGAACTTCCGCACTCGCATAGGCCACACACATAGGCCCGCGAGGTATTCCGCATCGGTAGCTACTCCCTGCATCATCCGACTCGCGATCCGCATGGCCACATAGACCGCATGGCCACGTAGACCGCACACTAACTCGAACTCGTAGCTCGCATAGCCCACCTGGACCGCATGAGGTATTCTCGAATCATAGTCACAGCATCGCCGAGGTGTACCTCGCATCGTGGGGCAGCTTAACCCCCGGTATATCATGTCAAGAGGTGAGTGATATAATACTAGCACAACGGCTTATCGTTAAACAACATAAGCACAATAAGAATAACCTCTTACACAAACATCACAAGACACTAACACACGTTGCATCCTAACATGTTTACTTATCAAACCAATCAAGAAAGTATTACAAGGCTATCACAAACCAAACATAGTCAAGTTATTCACACAAGGTACTTTCTATTTTATGTCAATAAGTTCGGGTTTTTATCCCCAAAGTACTACGTACATTAATTCCTTAAAAAGATCCGTTTCTTTCACAAAAGTCACACGATACCCGTAGTATCAAAAATAGAGTGACTATCTTTTAAGCAAACCAAAACGATTTCCCTTATTAAGACAAGTAACAACATTCTTTTCCAAAAGTTCAAGTTTGCCTAAGTTCAAATACTTAAGTTTCTCATTTTCGAAAGGTTTCGTAGTTCATAGTCTTAATCACTTAATAATATAATTCTCTTTTAAAAAAAAATTGAGAAACATATGCCCTATGTGTGAGTAGGTTATTGTTGTTTATAACAATCTTATTAAAACAGTCATGATCTAGGAAATGTAATATCATTTTGTCTCATCTTAGCTTCTGTGCAGATGGAAGTTTCTACTAGTTTTAATAATACTTAATTAGTCAATACATTTCCCCTTTATTAGCGCTGCAGTGGTTTGTTCGATACTTATTCTCATTTCTGAAATCAATAAGGCGTTCATAAACAATTAAGTAAACCGTTCCTTTTATCTCCCTTAAGTCGTTATACCTAACTTCCCATAAAGCTAGTATAACTCTTAAGCTTTTAAAACCAAGTATTACTCTTCTTTAAAAAACGATTCTTAATTCTTTTGAAATACTTCAGATTCTTATTATAGAGACTCAAGTCAAAAGACATCGAAGTAAAACCACATTCAGTTAACACACGTACGTCTATCGTACTATATATATTCTTTTCAAAATATCATGCTCAAGAGGATAGGAAGAATCACATACCTCGCGACGATTATAGACAATTAGCAAAACGCTTCACCGCTATAACCCGACTAGTCTTGTCCACCTTTCAAGTAGAACATGCTACTCGCAGAACTTTCAACCTATAAGGGCCATATACGTCTATCAACGTCTAGACTACTCTGTAGAACATTCTAAGCAGAGGGTTCTCTATTCTACGGAAAATCGGGCAGCACTTCCCTACCCGTTAACTACACAAGTCTACTGTAAATACAGTCCTATGTAAGTACAGTTCAATCTTCTTCTTTAACATTCTTATGATGTGATTTCAATTCAATTCTCTTCTCTTATACCATCCTTCTATATATCTTATACTCATTTCTATACAACTACAGTATGTAATTTCCAATTACAATAGAAGGACAAGAGTATTTACCTCGATAAGCCCAAAATTATCCAAGATTTAATGTAGATCCTGAGCAACGTTTAGCTCCTACTCTGGGTGCTCCAACCCGCTCCAAACAACCCTTAAAAGTTTCTAAACAACTTCTACTTAGCACTTCAACCAACTATGAAGATTTTCCTTAGGGTTTCGTTTTGAGACTAAAAGGACATAAGGTAGTATTTCCGGGCTCTACGTATAGAGGTAACTTTGGAATACTACAAGGTATAAGGCTAAGGTATTTTGGAATAGTAACAATACTTGGAGAGTATTTTTCTACCAAGGGGAGAGGGGTATTTTACGAGAACAATACTCAAGAGAGGGGGGGGGGGGGGGTAAGTTCGGCTAGCACCACTAGAAATAAGGGGGGTATTTGTCGGCCAAAGGCCTCACAGCGAAGGAGGCTGGACTTGGACGAAAACTATAGAGAGGGGGAAGGAGTTTTTGAGACTTGGAAGTTGTGTTATGGATGAAGAAGTCTTCAACTAAGGGGGGTATTTATAGGGCCTTCAATGGCCAAGATCAAGACAAGTGGTGGGCAAGTGGAGGGTGAAGATTTGCACAAGTGCACCCTAGCCATCTACTCCACAAATCACTCCAAACATTGACCCAGTTTTAGGCCACAAAACATGCCAAGAAACGTGCTCACTTTCGGCCACAAGACCGCCCACTTGAGGGTGACAAGTGTCGCCCTCTCGTTGGTCCAAAATATTTCATCTCTCGGAAAAATCCGCAAAAATTATTAATGTCGCAACCGAAATTTTCTCCTCGCAAAGTCCGGAAAACGTTTCGTCGAAAAACAATTCTTTTCGGGGGTTGTGCACAAATTTCGTCCCTTGCCTAACTTAAGGCTTAAACTTTTGTACGTACGTCCTTACGTACATACTCTGGAAATACGGGGTATAACAGATACTTATTCTCATTCGTGCCGTAAATTAGCCATGTCAACTTGGCTCCAAAATACCTCCTAACGACTCTTACCAACATCCCCCATAAGACTTGGTAAGAACTTAGGATAACTTAGACATAACCCTTACGTAGAGTAAATCAACATACATACCTCTTAACTTATAAGAGTAGAAGGAATCATGAAATAATACCACATGTATATTCCATACCTAGAATCATGTCAAAAGAAGGAAGAGGTTCACATACCTCGCGACGATTATCGACAAATAGCAAAATGCTCCAAAGTACTTCAACCTTGATAGCTATTCCATCCTTCAAGTAGAACACGCTATAGTTAGTACTTCCACCTATAATGGCCATAATACGTCCATTAACCTCTAGCTTCAAACGCAGAATATTCTAAGTGCAAAGTCACTAAATTCTACGGAAAATCGGACAACACTTCCTTTGTTTCTACATACTTTGCCACCTTTTTCAAGGCCGAATTCAATAACCAAACACGCCACATTTAAGGCTCAACAAAGTAGTTAACAATACGGGATTACACGCTTAATCAAGACGTGTAAAATTCCGCCCCACAATTGACATTAAACTAGTCCAAAAATACAAGGTCCATTCGGCAATTAGGAACAACAATACCAATTCTTTTTCCAATTTCTATTCAATCCAAGTTGCTTAGTATAACATGTTATAGAGCCGCAATTGATTATAACAACTATAATCTTCAAGTAGATAGCATGCGACGATTCTAGTTATCGACCAAATTGTATTTCAATTTGAAATGGCTTAACATGTCATTTTCAGATTTGAGCTTCCAAATTTCCATAACACTTATCAATCTTCATAACACATATCACATGATCATTTCTAACTTATAATAACATGGAATCTTCAATTACAAAAGTAATACGAAGATTATACCTCATTTAGCCCAAATATGATCCAAGATTACAAGTCGATCCTTAGCAAATTTAGCTCCTCCTTTCGACATTCCAATCCACTCCAAGCAACCCTTAGAAGCTTATGAAGAACTCCTCTTCAAGTTCCAACTTCAAAGTTGAATAACTCCTTAGGTTTTCGCCTTGCGACTAATACAAAAACACTATTTTTCCGGGATCTTTCTATTGAGATACACTTACAATACCATTAGGAACCTTGGTTTAAAGTATGGGGATTATTGGACAACAATTGAATTTTTTTCTCTTCTTGAGACATCAAAGCCGAGAGCCCTTAGGGTTTCTTCAAAAAAAATTCTTGAAATATGACTAAGTGTGGGAACTAGTCTTGCTACTAGTAAGCTTATATAACACAAGGAAGGGTCTATATTAGCACACATGTGGGGCTTAGATGAGTTTCACATGGATCAAGCCCATGTGGCACTTTGACAAGTCAACAATGTCAAGCCCTTGTCTTAGCAAGACTTGTCATTTCCATGACAATTTCGTCCAAGACCACTAAGGGGGGGGGGTGACACGTGTCGCCCTCCCGTTCGTCGCAATATTTCATTTTCCGACAATTTCATAATTCCGATAAATTTTTACTCGTCTCAAATCTTAACATTTTCGAGTTCTTACGTACGTTCCTTATAAACATATCCTGAAATTCCGGGGTGTAACATGTAACCTATGGCATGATGATACTGAAGACCTTACCAATATCCTATCCTTCGTCTAACAACATGGGTACACATAACCCCATAATTCGTAAAACAGTCCTTACGTGGGGGAGAGAACTTATCTCCATTAAATAAACTTTCCTTGGAGTCACAACCCTAATGTTATACCCCGTATTTCCAGAGTATGTACATAAGGACGTACGTACGAGAATACGACAGAAAGATTGGAAAGGAAGAAAGAGGTGATTTTTCCACGGAAAAGGTTCCGGTTTTTGTGAAGGAAAAAGGTTCGTTAATGGGAATTGGATTCCCAGATTTGGTATTCGGACTTCCTGGAATATTAGAGAATTGTGGAATTTTATTTTCGGAAATGGTCACGTGGGGCCCACGGGAGAAATTTACGGTTTTGTGGGGCCCGCTTTGTTTTCGAGATTTTGGCCATTGTAGATATTTTTTCGAAAGACGTTTTATGAGGGCCAATAGGAGGGTGACACGTGTCACCCCGCCAGTGGCTTGGCCGGTTACCTTTGTGCACAACACCCTGTTAGTCGCCGTTTTCGGAAGCGTTTTCGCGTAACTGCGAAGGAAAATTCGGCTATGTCGTTTTGTATTTTGCGGATTTTTCCGGCGGAACATTTTGGGCCAACAAGAGGTGACACTTGTCACCTCGTGGGCACGCCAGGTCGGTTTGGCCTTGGCGATTGGTGCCTTGTTGTGGCATTGTTTTGTGCAATGTTTTGTGCAATGTTTTGTGGCTTGTTTTGGAGTAGGGACTAGGTGCACTTGGCTTGATCTTGGCCTTACACTTGCCTTGCACTTGGCTAGATCTTGGCCATTGGTTGGCCTTTGGTTTTGCTATAAATACCCCCCCTTATGGTGATGACCTCTGCCTCCACAAATGAAACCTTCCAAGCCTCAAATCCCTCCCTCCTCTCTTGTTGAGTTCGTCCAACTCATCCCCTCGAGTGGCCTTATGGCCGAGCCTCCTCCCCTTTGTGGTGCTAGGTGGGTACCCCTAGCCTAGTTGTTTCAGTATAATACACCCCCCCTCTTGGTAGAAATACTCTCCAAGTATTGTTATAATGCCCAAAATACCTTAGCCTTGTACCTTGTAGTATTCCAAAGATACCTCTATACGTAGAGTCCGGAAATACTACCTTTTGTCCTTTTTAGTCTCAAACCAAACCCTAAGGAAATCTTCAGTTGGTTGAAGTATTTTGAGTAGAAGTTGGTTAGAACTTCTGGGTTGTTTGGAGCGGATTGAGCGCACGAGTAGGAGCTAAACCTTGCTCGGGATCGACATTATAACTTGGATAATTTTGGGCTTGTCGAGGTAAATATTCTTGTCCCTTATTGTAATTGGAGATTACATGTTGTAGGATTATATAGTGAAGTATACTATATATGGAACTATACTTAGTATTCGCAATGTCTTTTGACTTAAGCTGAAGAATAAAGAAAAGAAGCGCCTTGTATTTACATGGGTGTATTGCGATAGACTTGTGTAGTATTCTTGAGTAATTGTACACGTCCCAGGCGTGTAAACCCCGGTTGGCTTGGTGGCGGCCTCGATAGAGGAGAGATTTCTGTCATTGCGAGGAGAAGTCTTTGCGAATTTTACGTAGAACGATAGAAACTTGTGTTTTGGGGTTAATAGACGTTTGTGACCTTTATAGGTGAAAGTACTAAGAGTAGCGTATTCTACTCGAGGTGGAAAGGGCTAGCAGGTTGTAGTACTTGGAGCATTTTGCTTATTGTCGATAAATCGTCATGGTATGTGAACCTCTTCCTATCTTTTCTAGCATGATTGTTGTGAACTATGTAGTACGGTAGATGTACATGTGCTAAGTGATTTGGTTGGTTTAAAACACAGGGTGTTATACTAGCTTTATGGGAAGTTAGTTATAACGACCTTATGTAGGTGAAAATGGTTTACTGATGTTAGAAGTTAAGAGACTTGATCTTATAAGATAAGAGACTTAACTTATTTGTTTTAATGTGGATGTTTGTGTGAAACCTCATTCGTGAGTAATGAGTACTTGGTTTTTAAAGGGATAATGTTTCTTGATTTCGAATCGAATGTGTATCGACAGACCATTGCAGCGTTAATAAAGGAAAATGTATTGAATAATGATGTGTTGTATTAAAACCAGTAGAAACCTCCATCTGCATAGAAGCTAAGATAAGACAAAATGATATTACATTTTCTAGATCATGGCTGCTGTAATAAGATCGTTATAAACAAGAATAAACTACTCACATATAAGACATATATTACTCAATTGTTCTAAAAAGGAATCAAGTGATTAAGTTTGGGAACTATGAAACCAATTGAAAATGAGAAGCTTGAGTAATTGAAACTAGGCAAACTGGAACTTAGGAAAAGAATGTTGTTACTTGATTTTGAAAAGGAATGTGGGTTGGTCATTCTAATACTACGGGTATAGGGTGACTTTTATAAAAGTAATGGATCTCTTTTAAAAAGAACTTAACGTATGTAGTACTTTGGGGTTAAAAACCCGGACTTTGGCATAAAATGAAAGTACTTTGAGTTGTGTGAACTTGCCTATGCTTGTTGTTGTGAAACTTGCCTATGCTTGTGATGATAGCCTTTGTTGTGCAAGTGTGGTATTTCTGTGTTACCGCGTCTCTCGATAGAGGGCCGGTCGACTTGTTGAGAACTTACTTGGACGTGCTGGCAGTGATGGAGAATTCCACGGGTATGTTTCCATTTTGATTACTGTCTTGTTGTTGATGTCACATGGACATGTCTACACCGATGCAGTATTCCGGGGGCATGTGGCCATGCGGCCGGGTTAATTACCCGATATATTGTTATTGTGGTTACATGGACATGTCTACACCGAGGTAGAATTCCGGGGGCATGTGGCCATGCGCGGGTTGATCACCCAAGATATTATTGTTGATGTCACATGGGCGTTCACACCGAGGTAGAATTCCGGCATGTGGCCATGGGCATTGGTATTATTGTTGCATCATGGACATGTCTACACCGATGCAAATTCCGGCACGCGCCATGATGCGAACATGATTGATGTTGTGGGCGTGAGACCCATAGTTATATTTGAGTGATGACTTGAGGGCGTGAGTCTCTGACTGGACATGACTGCTTTTATGTTGTGAACTGTAGTTTGGTTATCATACATGTCTCCTGCTTTATATAGACTAGTATGATTTCATTTCGATTTTACGATTTCACATACTTGGTACTGTTATCGACCTCCTTGGGCTGCGTTCATGCCGCAGTAGAGGTACATCGGCCGTGGATCCTCGCTCTTAGGATCTCGATCAGCGTTTGGGAAGCTCCGTTTCTCCGAGGCTTATCTTTTGTATGTGTTCCACGAGTTGTAGGTTCTTGTACATTCGTGGGTATGGCAGCCCTGTCCGTCATAGTTGTTGTAAATCTTAGAGGTCTGTAGTAATCTTGTAAGCGTGGTTTGTAAAAAGGATTAAACTGACCGTTTTGAAAGAGTTGTAATTATATATGTAATTGGAAGGTAACTGGGTTGGCTTGCTTTTATGATCATATATCTTGTTTCTTGTTTAAAGTTTTATTTTCCGCTGGTTTTCTCTGATGTTGTGTCACTAGGGTGCCCGGGATAAGGCACCAGTAACGGGCCCCGGGACGGGTCGTTACACCTAATCACAGGGTCCCCTTGCGATCCTGGAAAAAAAAATATAATCATCACGCACCGCCTTTAAGTTCGTGTAGATTTTCCAACCTACCAAAGATGCCCTCAGCTTTCCACAAAGACTTCGTACTTATTTTATTCTTGCCTTGCACATTTCCCTGAAATTATCCGGAAGGTCGTGGCCCTGACCGCCACACCAAACCAACTCTAAGTACCTCAAAGGGCACTTAACATAAATTCCTTCAAATTCAATTATTACTTACTTTCTGCGTCTATTTACCTCAAATGAACGAGTCACACAGACTTATTAAAAACAACAATGTCAAAGAAAGAAGGATAATTCACTAGTTACCACCACTTCTCTTCCTTTCCACTTGATAACCGGCTTACCGGGAAACTGGTACCGAATCAATCTCTCTCTGTAGTCCACGTTGGCATAACAAGAGGCCAACTAGCCCGTACCCATAATGACCTCAATGTCTGTCATAACAGATCTGCTAGGTCTGATAGGGTCCAACGAATGTATCGTTACTGGAAACTATTATCTACCCACTCAGCTACCACCCAACACTCACGAGTGTAGTCACCTCGAAAGGTCCTCATGGATTCAGGCTCCATTTCTTTACACTTGGTTGCTCTCTTTCTTACTGGTCGTACTCTTCCCGTACTTTCAAACTTATTCTAGCGTACGTACATAGCCTTCATACTTATTTGGGCCTCTAATCTTTGGAGTTACTATTCTGAACAACATAAGGCCATTTCCGGCTCTCACAACCTGGTTCCGGTGGAATACGTCCACGAACCCGTAAAATGATTAACTAGACTTGGGCCTTGCACCCTCGTGACCCTGTCACGTAGCGGGACTACTATCAACTGATCCCATTCCATTTCAGGCTATGGGGCGACCCTTAATAGGTCCTCAACCCGACTCGGTGTCGTACTTAACTCTTACCCTTGGTCTGACTTAACTTTTTACTACCCGAGAAGGCCTTATATATCTAAGGTCTCGGTGGTTATCAACATTCCTAGGCTCACAATTTCCATGCTCCAAGCCTAACTTATCAGTCCCCCCGTAAACGTGTACAAAAACTTCTCAATATACCATAATCGTGTTTTCTTGACCACAACAACCATACTTACTCCATACGGATCTCATTCGTACCATTTTCTTAATCATATTACGTAGCTCAATCTATTAACATAGTCTTCCATTAATTTCCTTAATTAAACTTCTTAAGGGTCCATTTCCTTCTCAGACAGCCCATCATTTCCTAATTATCTCAAATTATTACATAAAACCTTGATGAGAATTCATTAAACTGTTTCATACCTTCCCAGTATTTATTTAGTCTTTACCAAATCCTGGTAACCTAGAACCATTCTAGGCAACACGTTTCTGACCCTCATACATAAATTTGTATAGTTGTATGTCACAATACCAACTATACTACAAACATTACCAACCTGGATACGCAATCCACATAATCTTTCCTGGGTCACTGCTGCCTTTCTCGTAGCTGCAATCAACATAACTCGTTAGGGAGAGACGACCCTAACCATACAGCTCTATCGCACGATCTTAGAGTGAGAAGAATGGAAACCAATCCTAAATGTCCTGCATCCTCCTGATTATAGATGTGGTGCACAACACACCGATAGTCAAGACTCTACTAGACACGGTCTGTAGACACTTTCCGAGGACTAACTGCTCTGATACCACTTTTGTCACGACCACCCGGGCTCGCGATCGTGCCCTACACAGGCACCCCTTTCAGATACATCGAGAATAGCAATGAACATACACAACTTATAAAATGCTTAAACATAAAATAACAACAGGCTAGCCGATAAGGCCACCTTCCGTAAACTATACATAAAAAAACAGTACATTTTTTTTTCTTTACAACCCAATCCACAAATGTGACTACAGACCTCTAAGAATAACAAATCTGATGGGACAGGGCCCCGCCATACCCCTGAATGTACAACAACCGACCATACCAGGGATAAGCCTCCGGAGTAATGGAGCTTCTCAACAGCTGAATCAGTGATCCTAAAAGTGAGGATCAGCTACCTGTATACTCTACCTGCGGCATGAACGCAGCTCCCCGAAGGAGGTCAGTACAACATGTACCAAATATGTGAAACTGAAAATCAGAATGAAATCATAAGTCTATAATAAAGCGGAGACAGTATGATAACTCAATTAACGAAGACATCAGGCCTTACTAACAATGAGAGTAATCAAGAGTATACTTTCAACATAAAAATAGGAAGCTCACGATCAAAGCAGGACCACCCGCCCACAGTATCATTAAGCAATCCTACTACTGGGACTATTTCACCTGCATAGGTCGTGTCGACCTGTTACACCCCGTAAATTCAAAAAGATAAGATAAGTTGACAAATATGTGTTGGATGGATTTTGAGTCTACTTTGGAGTGTTGTACCCCAGTTATTAAGAATTGAGAGGTGTTTAACAAGCCTAGTATAAAGTTTGATGAGTCTAGTTTTCAATGCAACAAACCGCTCGTCGATAGGACATCGGAGCGGAGAGGTATGGGCGTTAGAAGTTCAGTGGGCAGGCACGGAGGAAAGATTTTAGAATCAGGCGTCGCAGCGCCGCGGCGCCGTTAGCAGGGCCACGACGCCACTAATCCTGAAAATCCTCTGAGGTTGCAGCGCCGAGGCGGGATTTTTTTTCCGCGGAAAGGGCAGAAAACAGGGGATATTTTCGAAAAAGGATTATGGGAGGGTGACAAATGTCCCTCCCATCTTGTTGACCAAGAAAAGGGTCCTATTTTAGGACCAAGTCTTGAAAGACTTGGTCATTTCATCTTAGAACCCTCCTAAGAACTCCTCTCCCTTTCTCTCTAGAGATTTAAGAAAAAGCCTAGCTTAGTGGGTATTGTTGGAGCGGCGGTGAGAAGGCAAAGTGTTGATAAACTTGTGGAAAGCTCGCGTGGACGAGTTTGACGGGAAAAGGAGTTGAAGAAAAAGGGCTTTAGTGGGCTAATCCAAAAGGTAAAAGATTTCCTCTTCTCTTGGAAATTTATAATAATCCTTGTTATAGTTGATATTGACCACGTGAATCATGTTTTAAAGATTTATATATATTATGGATATTGAAAGCCTTTTGAAATTGAAATACAAAGGAATTGATAGTTATAGTTGTCGCATGCTAGTTAAATGGAAGATTAAGGTTGCCAAAGTTGGTTGCTGCTATGTAGCCTGCGAAGACGACATTATGGATGAAAAAGACTTATTGTGGTTATACTTGTAGTAAAAAATGGTCGTTAGTATAGGACTGTTGTATATAAATTGTGGGGCGGAATTTTATACGTCCTGTAAGGCGTATAATCCCCTTTTGACTAGTTATATGTTGAGCCTTAAATGTGGCGTGTTTGGTTATTGAATTCGGCCTTGAAAAAGGTGGCAAAGTAAGTAGAATCAAAGGAGGTGTTGTCCGATTTTCCGTAGAATTTAGTGACCTTACACTTATAATATTCTACGTTGGAAGTAAGGCGTTAATAGACGTGTTGTGGATATTATAGGTTGACATACTACGGGCGGGATATTGTACGTGGCAAGTGGTTTGACCCGAAGAGGTATGTAGAACTTTCCTATCTTTTGAGCATGACTAGTTGCACGTATATAGTACGGTAGACGTACAAGACCTTGATATCCTTTACTAGTTTTATGAATAGCCAAGTCGGGTGAGTTAGGAGAGTAACTCACTTCTTTGAAAGTATTAAGGATGTATTAAGTTTTATTAAAGTTAAGGGGCTTGAAGAGTTTTAAAGTATGTGATACTTGTTTCGTTTTAAACGTATAAGTCCCTTGGATAGGAAATTGTATTTGGCTAAGGTATAAAATGATTATAACGACTTTATGGGAAGTTGGTTATATTAAATTTATGGAAAGATAAATGACTTGATTTTATGAAAGGCAATTTGATTTTAAGGCATCAATTGCCTAAGGTTTTATAAGAAAATGAGTCACTTGATTTAGAAACCTAACTTTATTTCTAAAGGTATTGTGACTTGTCTTGAAACGAAATTTTGACTTGATACTACGGTTAATAGTATCTTGGAAGTTTTATACGAAAAAGAGTCATTTTTAAAAGAGTGGAAGTATGTAGTACTTGGGTTAAATTCCCGGATTTTTATAAAAGATATGCTAGTGCCTTAAGTAAACTAAAATGAGAGTGTATATGAATATGGATAATAAGAAGTTAGAGGAATTTCTTAACTTGCTTAGTTATTGTATAATAAGCTGGTAGTGCTTATGTTATGTATGTTGGCCGGTTGAGATAGGGTAAGAGTATAAATGAGGGGCAAGCCCCAAGATCGTTATACCACCTTCTCCAGGGTAAGAGTATGAATGAGGGGCAAGCCCCAAGATCGTCATACCACCTTCTTCAGTGTAAGAGTATAAATGAGGGGTAAATCCCTAAGATCGTTATACCACCTTCTCCAGGATAAGAGTATGAATGAGGGGCAAGCCCCAAGATCGTCATACCACCTTCTTCAGGGTAAGAGTATAAATGAGGGGTAAATCCCCAAGATCGTTATACCACCTGTTTTTCGTGGATTTGCTACCCATGATGCGAGGAATACCTCATGCGAGTCCTATGGGCTTATGCGGGTGAAATAGTCCCACGCGGCGGTACCTATGCGAGGAATACCTCATGCGGGTCCACACGACCTATGCGGGTGAAATAGTCCCAGGAGTAGGATTGCTTAATGATACTGTGGGCGGATGGTCCTGCTTTTGTTATACCCCGTATTTCCAGAGTATGTACGTAAGGACGTACGTAGAAAAGTTTGTGCCTTAAAGTGGCTTGGCCGATTTTATTTGTTCACAACACCCGATTAGAGTCGTTTTTCGACGAAACGTTTCCACAGCTTTCGTAGGGAAAATTCCGGCTATGTCATTTTTATTTTTTGCGGATTTTTCCGAGAGACGAAACATTTTGGACCAACGAGAGGGCGACACTTGTCACCCTCTCACCGGGCACGCCACAGTAATGGCTTGGACGAATTGCTTGGCTTTTTGTCAAGTAGTTGGTAGGATATTTTTGTGGTAGATGGATAAGGTGTACTTGGGTGAATCTTGGCCCTACACTTGCATAGCACTTGGCTAGATCTTGGCCATTGGTTGGCCTTGGCTTGTACTATAAATACCCCCCCTTTGGAAGACTTCTTCATCCATTCCTAAATTTCCTAAGTGTTAAAATCCTCCCTCCCCTTGAGTAGTGTTCTCGTCCTCCCCCTTTGTGAGGCCTTGTGGCCGAGAGTTCCTCCCCTCCCCTTGGCCGAGAGTACCCCCTCCTAGTGGGGTAGGCCGAGGGGTATACACCCCCCCTCTCTTGGTAGAAATACTCTCAAAAGTATTGTTATAATGCCCAAATTACCTTAGTCGTATACCTTGTAGTATTCTAAGGTTATACCTATACAAAAAGCCCAGTTATACTATTATACTTCCCGTCAGTCACCAAACCGAAACCCTAAGGAAAATCTCCATGGTTAGTTGGAGTTGTATGTAGAAGTTGGTTAGAACTTCTAAGGGTAGTTTGGAGCGGATTGGAGCGCACGGAGTTGGAGCTAAACGTTGCCCAGGATCGACTTTATACTTGGATAATTATGGGCTTATCGAGGTAAATACTCTTGACCTTCTATTGTAATTGGAAATTACATGTTGTTAGATTATATAGTTGAAGTATACTATATATAGAACTGAACCTAGCTTTGCGGCAATGTCTTTTGACTTAAGCCTGAATATAAAGAAAGAGAACTGAACTGTAATTACATAGGACTGTATTACAGTAGACTTGTGTAGCATTACTGTGAAGTAGAATTGTACACGTCCGGTTAGATGTATAAACCCCCCCCCTGGTTGACTTGATAGCCGACCTCGATAGAGGAGGAGATTTACGCGGTTGCGGGGAGGGGAAGTGCTGCCGAATTTTCTGTAGAATGTTCTACGATTAGACCTAGATGTTAATAAGCGCCTTGTGGCCTTATAGGTTGAAGTACCATGCGTGGCGCGATCTACTTGGCTTAAGGAGTAGCCGACGGTTTGAGGTACTTGGAGCGTTTTGCTATTAGTCGATAATCGTCGCGAGGTATGTGAACCTCTTCCTACCTTTTCTAGCATGATATGTGTATAACTATGTAGTACGGTAGACGTACATGTGTAAAATGCTTTGTGGTTTTAAAAGGTAACTGACTTGATGTGTGATAATAAAGAAGAGTTATACTAGCTTTATGGGAAGTTAGGTATAACGTTTTAAGAGAAGTAAAGAGAATGGTTTACTGATTTTAAAAGTTAAGAGGCTTAATCTTAAAGATAAGAGACTTAACTTGTTTTACTTGGTAATTAACATTTTGTTAAAAATGTTGTAAAACCTCATTCGCGAGTAATGAGTACTTGATTTTAAAAGCAATAATGTTTTACTGATTTCGGAAATCAGAATAAGTATCGAACAAACCACAGCAGCGCTAATAAAGGGAAATGTTTTGACTAATAATGTATTAGTAAAACCAATAGAAACTTCCATCTGCATAGAAACTAAGATGAGACAAAATGATGTTACATTTCCTAGATCATGGCTGCTTAAATAAGATTGTTATAAACAAGAATAACCTACTCACGTATCAGACATATGTTTCTCAAATTGCTTTTAAAGGAGAATTATATCATTAAGTGATTAAAATTATGAACTACGAAACCTTTCGAAAATGAGAAACTTGAGTAATTGAAATTAGGCAAACTTGAAACATTTGGAAAAGAATGTTGTTACTTGATTTTACTGTTATACCCCGTATTTCCAGAGTATGTACGCAGGGACGTACGTAGGAAATTTCGAACTTGAGAATAGGCTTGGCCGAATTATTTTTGTGCACAACACCCGATTAGAGTCGTTTTTCGACGAAACGTTTTCACAGCTTTCGTAGGGAAAATTCCGGCTATGTCATTTTTAATTTTTACGGATTTTTTCCGAGAGACGAAACGTGTTGGGCCAACAAGAGGGCGCCACTTGGCACCCTCTCATTGGCGGACGTGAATGGGCGGTAAAGGGAGGGTTGGACGAATTGGCCTAGTTGGTCAAGGGGAGTTGGTAGGATATTTCTGTGTGTTAGTTGGTCAAGGACACATGGGTGAATCTTCTTTGGTAACTTTCGAGGCGAGTCACCTCGCCAGCGGATTAGATTTGCACACCCACCAGTGCAGAGAGGTTCTCCACGGATTTCAGGACGTTCGGGGTATGCAGGAGTTGGTCAGAACTCCAGGGCTTCCGGTTCATTGCGGCGCACGCCATCTCGGGGAATGTCGTCTTTTAGTTGGTACTTGTTGTACCTATGACCGTCAGGGTCTGATGTCGAAAGAGTGTCCTGGTAGGAGGACTTAGCCTTCAGTACCGGTGGGTAGTTCGTCACCTTCCTTAGCTATGCGCCCTACGGGGCAGGTTTGATTAGAACGACTAAGGGGAGTGAAGCAGTAAATTCAGATAGATCTTTAACCCTCTAGGGATTAGTATGTGTGGTATGGTGAGTATACCTTAAGTGTTATATTCTGATAGCATTATGTAAATTGTGATTAGAAATCTTGGTTAGTTAACCAAGTAAGATTTGGGGGGATAGAGAAAGTGTGAGCCTTAAAGTTTTGTCGTAGAGACCTTAGAGGTAAGGCCATCTCGAGTAAAGGTGTAGTGTTTATGTTTGATCCTTATCGGAGTGCATAGTGCACGTGAGCTATTTTGGGATAGGTCCTAAGTAGTATGAAATGGAAGAGGGTAGTTGAGCTAAGAAGACCGCTAGGTTTTCGTAACGTGTTTAGTGAGATTTTTCCTCTGAGGAGATAGTATTTTGCGCCTTGGGTCGGTCGAGGCCACGCGTTGCGGGTTAAACCGCGGCATGTTTGATGGTGGGTCTGGTTGTGGTGGTCCCGCCTTGGGGTAGGGTCACGCGTGTTAGGCCCAAGTTTAGTTAACCAACAGACGAGTTCGTGGATGCGTTCGACCGGTGGTCGGGCCGATGGGGCAGCCCATCGTGTTTTTCTCGGGACCGTTTACTCGCGGTGATGATATATCGAAAGGTGGTAAGGCTGCACGGTGCTGCTTTCACCTTATGAGCGAACATGGAGCCTGTGTTACTACTGTTCCTTTCGAAATTTTACGGCAGGTTAGGAACTCGGTGAGTCTCAGACGCGTCGCCCTCGGGCCAGTGTTTGGATTTCAGGGGTAGTTGTGAGGATTGTTATCTCCTGTTGGGGAAGTGTTTTATAGCTACCATTTCAGTGTTCGGATATCGCTTTGTGACGCCTTGTAGGGCGGAAGTGTAAGTTGCCGGTCGATTGGTTCGACGTTGGCGTTCGAATAGTTGGTTCATACGTGTTCGGGATGTGGATAGGGTGAAGCTTATCCAGAAGAGGTTTTTGGCAGCTCGGAGGAATCATGCGGATTATCGGCGACGACGCTTAGAGTTCAGGTTGACGGTCGGTCTTCTTGAAGGTACCACCCCGGATAGGATGTAAGAGGAAACTTAGCCCGAGTTACTTTGGGCCTTTTGAGTTCATGTGAGGGATAGGCCAGGTTGCCTATATGTTAGCATTTGCCGTCCGACTTGGGAGGCAGTGCGTCCAGTCTTTCGTGTTATGTTCGAGAAGGAAATCGGAGATCCATCCAGAGTGTTCCCAGTTGATGATGACCACGTTAGAGATAGTAACCCCGAGTTTTGGAAACTGAAGCAGTATCAGAAATGTGGTAAGAGTTCGAGGGTACAAGAAGTGTACGACATCCTCAGGGATCGCATGTAGTCCGGTACCATTTGTTGGGTCGCCGGAGTGACACTAGAACCTCGCGGCAAAGTGACAAAAGTGGTATCGGGAAGAAGCGAGCATGCATGGCGAGCATTGATGTGATCATTTCTTTTGTAAAGAGAAGGTGCGAAGGAAGTATATTTTAGACCCCGGGGAGAGGTATTTGTGGTGATGTTAGAGGTGTTTCCTCGTGGACTTGGATGGAGGTATTTGCGCGGGTGTTTCTGTGGCCATATGTGGCAGGATTGTTCTCGCAAGTATAGCAGTGAAGACTATACCGGCGCGCGTTTGTTTTGAGACTTAGAAGGAACATTCGGGACGAATGTTTCTAAGGAGGGGAGAATGTTATACCCCGTATTTCCAGAGTATGTACGCAGGGACGTACGTAGGAAATTTCGAACTTGAGAATAGGCTTGGCCGAATTATTTTTGTGCACAACACCCGATTAGAGTCGTTTTTCGACGAAACGTTTTCACAGCTTTCGTAGGGAAAATTCCGGCTATGTCATTTTTAATTTTTACGGATTTTTCCGAGAGACGAAACGTGTTGGGCCAACAAGAGGGCGCCACTTGGCACCCTCTCATTGGCGGACGTGAATGGGCGGTAAAGGGAGGGTTGGACGAATTGGCCTAGTTGGTCAAGGGGAGTTGGTAGGATATTTTTGTGTGTTAGTTGGTCAAGGACACATGGGTGAATCTTGGCCCTACACTTGCCTTGCACTTGGCAAGATCTTGGCCATTGGTTGGCCTTCACTTGACCTATAAATACCCACCCCTTTGAAGACTAATTCATCCATAAATTTGCCTAAGTCTTGAAAGCTCTCCTTCTCCCTCCCCTTGTGTTGAGTTCGGCCGAGGGCCTCCCCCTTGTGGCCGAGAGCACCCCCCCCTCTAGGGGTGCTAGCCGAGAGTGTACCCCCCCCCTAGCCTAGTTGTTTTCATATAATACCCCCCTTTTGTGGTGTAGAAATACTCTCCAAATATTGTTATAATGCCCAAATTACCTTAGCCGTATACCTTGTAGTATTCTAAGGTTATACCTATACGAAAAGCCCAGAAATACTATTATACTTCCCACAATACAAAACCGAAACCCTAGGAAAATCTCCATAGTCCGTTGGAGTATTGTGTAGAAGTTGGTTAGAACTTCTAAGGGTGGTTTAGAGCGGGTTGGAGCGCTCGGAGTTGGAGCTAAACGTTGCCCAGGATCGACATTTATACTTGGATAATTATGGGCTTATCGAGGTAATTATCTTGTCCCCCTATTGTAATTGGATATTACATGTTGTAGGAATATATAGTTGAAGTATACTATATATAGTCTTGAACTTAGTGTTGTGGCAATGTCCTTGGACTTAAGCCCGAATTTAAAGAAGAGAGTGAATCGTAATTACATGGGTGTATCAGACATGAGACTTGTGTAGTCTAGACTTTGATAGACTTGTGTAACTGTATAGGTTGAATGTTCTGCGAGTAGCATGTGCTACTTGAGAAGGTGGACGTGCTAGCGGGTTGTAGAGTGGAAGCGATTTGCTAATAGTCGATAATCGTCGCGAGGTATGTGAACCTCTTCCTATCTCTTCTAGCATGATATGTGTAACTATGTAGTACGGTAGACGTGCGTGTGTTAATTGAACGTGGTTATGCGGCAATGTCTTTTGACTTAAGCCCGAATAATAATAATCTTGAAATAGTTCAAGAGAATTAAGAACTGCTTTTAAAAGAAGAGTAATACTTGGTTTTAAAACTTAAGAGTTATACTAGCTTTATGGGAAGTTAGGTATAACGGCAAGAGAGATAAAACGAATGATTTATTTTAGAAGTTAAGAGACTTGATCTTGTAAGATAAGAGACTTAACTTAATCAATGAATTTTGTGTGAAACCTCATTCGTGAGTAATGAGTACTTGATTTTTAAAAGAGATAATGTTTTCTTGATTTCGAAATCGAATGTGTATCGACAAACCACTTTGCGGCGTTAATAAAGGGAAATGTTTTGATTAATGAAGTATTAATAAAACGAGAAACTTCCATCCGCATGAAGCTAAGATGAGACAAAATGATATTTCCTAGATCATGGCTGCTGTAATAAGATTGTTATAAACAAGAATATCCTACTCACACATAAGGCTTATGTTTCTTAGATGGTTTAAAAGAGAATTATATTCTTAAATGAATAAGACTATGAACGACGAAACCTTTCTAAAATAAGAAACGTGAACATTTGAAATTAGGCAAACTTGAACGTTTGGAAAATAATGTTGTTACTTGATTTTACAAAGGTAAGTGTTTTGGTTTACTTTAAAAGATACGCTATATTTTATACTACGGGTATTGCGTGACTTATGGGAAAGAAGCGGATCTTTTAAAGATTTAATGTGTGAAGTACTTTGGGGATAGATACCCAAACTTGTTAGTAGAAAGTACCTTGTGTGAATAACTTGATTGTATTGGTTTGTGATAGTCTTGTAATACTTTCTTGTTGATTTGATAAGTAAACATGTTAGGATGCTACGTGTGTTAGTATCTTGTGGTTGTTATGTAAGGAGTCATTCTTCTTGTTTACGTTGCTAAACGGTAAGTCCATTGTACTATTATTATATCACCTACCCTCGACTTATTATACCGGGCTTGCCACCCTTGACGCGGTCTATACGGCCTATGGTCCTTGTGACTACGCAGTCGAGAGCTCCAGGATTGATCATTCCGGGTGTTTAGCCTGATGCGGGGGATTCCCTATGCGGTCTGTTGAGACTATGCGGTCTTTTGAGACTATGCGGATTGCGGGAGCCTAGGCGGATACCGAAGGTTAAGTTGCCTTCGATGCGGGGTGTACCTCAGGCGGTCTAGGACCATGATTCGAGGAATACCTTATGCGGGTCTGTGTGTGACCTATGCGGAGCTGCGAGAGTTCCAGGGATAGACACGCACATTGATACTGCGGGCAAATGGCAAGCTTCGATCATGTGGTGCGGTCTAGAAAGACCTCGTGATACAGTTTATGGCATTTGTGGTACTGAGGGTCTTAGTAGTCGACTATGTCTTCGTACTTACCCCGTACGGTTTTATTGTGATGACTTTGAGGGCGTGAGTCCCTAACTTGACATGACTGCTTATTTATTGTAAACTGTAGTTTGGTTATCATACATGTCTCCTGCTTTGTATAGACTACTATGATTTCATTTACGATTTATTTTCATTTCACATACTCGGTACTGTTATCGACTCCTTCGGGCTGCGTTCATGCCGCAGTAAAGGTACACCGCCGTTGATCCTCGCTCTTAGGGTCACGATTGCGTTGGGAAAGCTCCGTTTCTCGAGGCTTATCTTCGTATAGTCCCCTTGTTGTAGGTGCTATTCGGGGTATGGCGGCCCTGTCCCGTCGTTGTTGTAATATCATTCGTAGAGGTCTGTAGTACTGTTGTGGGCAGGGTTTGTAAAAAGGATTAAACTGTTCATGTTTAAAAAAAAAAAACTGTTGTTTATATATATGCCGAAAGGCAAGTTTTTCTCAGATTATTGTTTCATATTTCATAATATGTCTTGTATCGTTTATGTTCCGCTGATTACTCTGATGTTGTATCACTAGGGTGCCCGGTAAGGTACGATCCACGCCCAAATCGGTCGTGACAAAAGTGGTATCAGAGCGATTAATCCTCTGAAAGTGTCTACGCACCGTATCGAAGAAGTCTTGATTATCGGTGTGTTGTGCACCACACCAATAATCGTGAGGCTATAGGATATTTAGGATTGGTTTCTATTCTTCTCACTCGAGATCGTGCCTTAGAGGTGTTGTAAGTTGGACCTCTAACGTATTTCTTTCCTCATCGTTATGCCTCCGCGTAGGCAACCCGCCCGGGAGGGCAAGGCGTGGAGCCGCGAGTAGTTCGAGAGGGTTACGTGGGCACAGGCCCAATCTTTACCTAGGGTAGTGCTTCATTTGGAGAGTTCTGCGACGTCACTAGCCCCAGCAGAGGTTAGCACGCGCAGCAGCCTCATCGCGCCATGATATTTGAACCTTCGCCCACGGCCGAACAAAGAATATAGATTTCAAGGCGACTGTTACTAACTATGGATTTGGCTACCGAGAGTATACCGATGTATCGCGAATCTTGATGAATATTAACGAAGGTTGTGCAAGAGTAGTTCTTGATTAGGCTTGAGCATGGCACGTATGCGGGCTTATGCGCATCGGCCGAAACGTAGATCGACGGGTTAACGAAGAACAGCAGAAGAGGGCCATAACAGCAAGGTCCTTTGGTAACTTTCGAGGCGAGTCACCTCGCCAGCGGATTAGATTTGCACACCCACCAGTGCAGAGGTTCTCCACGATTTCGGGGCGTTCGGTATGCAGAGTTGGTCGAACTCCGTGGCTTCCGGTTCATTGGCGTACGTCATCCCGGGGAATGTCGTCTTTTAGTTGGTACTTGTTGTACCTATGACCGTCAGGGTCTGATGTCGAAAGAGTGTCCTGGTAGGAGGACTTAGCCTTCAGTACCGGTGGGTAGTTCGTCACCTTCCTTAGTTATGCGCCTCTACGGGTGTTTGATTAGAACGACTAAGGAGTGAAGCGATGAAATTCAGATAGATCTTTAACCCTCTAGGGATTAGTATGTGTGGTAAGGTGAGTATACCTTAAGTGTTATATTCTGATAGCATTATGTAAATTGTGATTAGAAATCTTGGTTAGTTAACCAAGTAAGATTTGGGGGGATAGAGAAAGTGTGAGCCTTGAAGTTTTGTACGTAGAGACCTTAGAGGTAAGGCCATCTCGAGTAAAGGTGTAGTGTTTATGTTTGATCCTTATCGGAGTGCATAGTGCACGTGAGCTATGTTTGGGATAGGTCCCTAAGTAGTATGAAATGGAAGAGGGTAGTTGAGCTAAGAAGACCGCTAGGTTTTCGTAACGTGTTTAGTGAGATTTTTCCTACAGGGAGATAGTATTTTGCGCCTTGCCGGGTCGAGGCCACGTTGGAGTCAAACCGCGGCATGTTTGATGGTGGGGTCTGTGGTGGTCCCGCTGGGTAGGTCACGCGGGTGTTAGGCCCAAGTTTAGTTAACCAGCGTACGAGTTCGTGGATGCGTTCGACCAGTGGTCGGGCCGATGGGGGCAGCCCATCGTGTTTTTCGGTCAGGACCGTTTACTCGGCGGTGATGATATATCAGAAAGGTGGTAAGGCTGCACGGGGTGCCTGCTTTCACCTTATGAATGATGGAGCCTGTGTTACGCTGTTCCTTTCGGAAATTTCACCAGCGAGGTTAGGAACTCGGTGAGTCTCCTGACGCGTTCGCCTCGGGCGGTGTTTGGATTTCAGGGGTAGTTGTGAGGATTGTTATCTCCTGTTGGGGAAGTGTTTTATAGCTACCATTTCAGTGTTCGGATATCGCTTTGTGACGCCTTGTAGGGCGGAAGTGTAAGTCACGGTCGATTGTCTGACGTCGCAAGCGTTCAGATAGTTGGTTCATACGTGTTCAGCGGGATGTGGATAGGGTGAAGCTTATCCGTAAGAGGTTTTTGGCAGCTCGAGGAATCATGCGGATTATCTACGGCGACGCCAGAGTTCGTGCCGACGGTCGGTCTTCTTGAAGGTACCACCCCGGATAGGATGTAAGAGGAAACTTAGCCCGAGTTACTTTGGGCCTTTTGAGTTCATGTGAGGGATAGGCCAGGTTGCCTATATGTTAGCATTTGCCGTCCGACTTGGGAGGCAGTGCGTCCAGTCTTTCGTGTTATGTTCGAGAAGGAAATCGGAGATCCATCCAGAGTGTTCCCAGTTGATGATGACCACGTTAGAGATAGTAACCCCGAGTTTTGGAAACTGAAGCAGTATCAGAAATGTGGTAAGAGTTCGAGGGTACAAGAAGTGTACGACATCCTCAGGGATCGCATGTAGTCCGCACCATTTGTTGGGTCGCCGAGTGACACTAGAACCTCGCGACAAAGTGACAAAAGTGGTATCGGAAGAAGCGAGCATGCATGGCGAGCATTGATGTGATCATTTCTTTGTAAAGAGAAGGTCGCGAAGGAAGTATATTTTAGACCAGGAGAGGTATTTGTGGTGATGTTAGAGGTGTTTCCTCGTGGACTTGGATGGAGGTATTTGCGCGGGTGTTTCTGTGGCCATAGGTGGCAGGATTGTTCTCGCAAAGTATAGCAGTGAAGACTATACCGGCGCGCGTTTGTTTTGAGACTTAGAAGGAACATTCGACGAATGTTTCTAAGAGGAGAATGTTATACCCCGTATTTCCGCAGTATGTACGCAGGACGTCGTGAAATTTCGAACTCGAATAGGCTTGGCCGAATTATTTTGTGCACAACACCCGATTAGAGTCGTTCGACTTAAACGTTTTCACGACTTTCGTAGGGAAAATTCCGCTATGTCATTTTTAATTTTTACGATTTTTCCGAGAGACGAATGTGTTGGGCCAACAAGAGGGCGCCACTTGGCACCCTCTCATTGGCGGACGTGAATGGGCGGTAAAGGGAGGGTTGGACGAATTGGCCTAGTTGGTCAAGGGGAGTTGGTAGGATATTTTTGTGTGTTAGTTGGTCAAGGACACACGGGTGAATCTGGCGCTACACTTGCCTTGCACTTGGCAAGATCTCGCCATTGGTGGCCTTCACTGACCTATAAATACCCACCCTTTGAAGACTAATTCATCCATAAATTTGCCTAAGTCTTGAAAGCTCCTTCTCCCTCCCTTGTTGAGTTCGTGAGGCCTCCCTCATGGCCGAGCACCCCCTTGTGGATGCTAGCCGAGAGTGTACCCCCTAGCCTAGTTGTTTTCATATAATACCCCCTTTGTGGTGTAGAAATACTCCAACTATTGTTAGAATGCCCAACTTACCTTAGCCGTATACCTTGTAGTATTCTAAGGTTATACCTATCTGAAAAGCCCGAAATACTATTATACTTCCGTACCACAAAACCGAAACCCTAGGAAAATCTCCATAGTCCGTTGGAGTATTGTGTAAGTTGGTTAGAACTTAAGGGTGGTTTAGAGCGGTTGGGCGCCGAGTCGAGCTAAACGCTTCCGGGATCGACATTTATACTTGGATAATTATGGGCTTATCGAGGTAATTATCTTGTCCCCCTATTGTAATTGGATATTACATGTTGTAGGAATATATAGTTGAAGTATACTATATATAGTACTGAACTTAGTGTTGTGGCAATGTCCTTGGACTTAAGCCTGAATTTAAAGAAGAGAGCTGAACTGTAATTACATAGGACTGTATTACAGTAGACTTGTGTAGTCTAGACTTTGATAGACTTGTGTAACCTGTATAGGTTGAATGTTCTGCGAGTAGCATGTGCTACTTGAGAAGGTGGACCAGGCTAGCCGGGTTGTAGCCGTGGAGCGATTTGCTAATAGTCGATAATCGTCGCGAGGTATGTGAACCTCTTCCTATCTCTTCTAGCATGATATGTGTGTAACTATGTAGTACGGTAGACGTACGTGTGTTAATTGAACGTAGTTGTACGGCAATGTCTTTTGACTTAAGCCCGAATAATAATAATCTTGAAATAGTTCAAGAGAATTAAGAACTGTTTTTAAAAGAAGAGTAATACTTGGTTTTAAAAAACTTAAGAGTTATACTAGCTTTATGGGAAGTTAGGTATAACGGCTTAAGAGAGATAAAACGAATGATTTATTTTAGAAGTTAAGAGACTTGATCTTGTAAGATAAGAGACTTAACTTAATCAATGAATTTTGTGTGAAACCTCATTCGTGAGTAATGAGTACTTGATTTTTAAAAGGGATAATGTTTTACTGATTTCGGAAATCAGAATGTGTATCGACAAACCACTGCAGCGTTAATAAAGGGAAATGTTTTGATTAATGAAGTATTAATAAAACCAGTAGAAACTTCCATCTGCATAGAAGCTAAGATGAGACAAAATGATATTTCCTAGATCATGGCTGCTGTAATAAGATTGTTATAAACAAGAATATCCTACTCACACATAAGGCTTATGTTTCTTAGATGGTTTAAAAGAGAATTATATTCTTAAATGAATAAGACTATGAGCAATGAAACCTTTCTAAAATAAGAAACGTGAACATTTGAAATTAGGCAAACTTGAGCGTTTGGAAAATAATGTTGTTACTTGATTTTACAAAGGTAAGTGTTTTGGTTTACTTTAAAAAGATACACTCTATTTTATACTACGGTATTGCGTGACTTATGGGAAAGAAGCGGATCTTTTAAAGATTTAATGTGTGAAGTACTTTGGGGATAGATACCCAAACTTGTTAGTAGAAAGTACCTTGTGTGAATAACTTGATTGTATTGGTTTGTGATAGTCTTGTAATACTTTCTTGTTGATTTGATAAGTAAACATGTTAGGATGCTACGTGTGTTAGTATCTTGTGGTTGTTATGTAAGTGAGTCATTCTTTGCCAGGCTTACGCTGCTAAACGGTAAGTCCATTGTACTATTATTATATCACCTACCCTCGACTTATTATACCGAGGGCTTGCCACCCTTGATGCGGTCTATACGGCCTATGCGGTCCTTGTGACTATGCGAGCACGAGAGCTCGAGGATTGATCATTCCGGTGTTTAGCCCGACGCGGGGATTCCTATGCGGTCTGCTGAGACTATGCGGTCTTTTGAGACTATGCGGTTGCGGAGCCTAGGCGGATACCGGCGTTGTCGCCGATGCGGGGTGTACCTCAGCGGTCTAGGACCATGATTCGAGGAATACCTTATGCGGTCCGCAGGTGACCTATGCGAGTCGCGAGAGTTCCGAGGATAGACACGCGCATTGATACCGCGCAAATGGCCGCCTTCGATCATGGTGCGGTCTAGAAAGACCTCGTGATACGATTTATGGCATTTGTGGTATCGAGGGTCTTAGTAGTCGGCTATGCCTTCGCACTTACCCCGCACGGTTTTATTGTGATGACTTTGAGGCGTGAGTCCCTAACTTGACATGATCGCTTATTTATCAGAAGCGTAGTTGGTTATCATACATGTCTCCCGCTTTGTATAGACTACTATGATTTCATTTACGATTTATTTTCGCCACATACTCTGCACTGTTGTCGACCTCCTTCGGGCTGCGTTCATGCCGCAGTAAAGGTACACCGCCGTTGATCCTCGCTCTTAGGGTCACGTCAGCGTTTGGGGAAAGCTCCGCTTCTCGAGGCTTATCTTGGTATAGTCCCATTTGTTGTAGGTGCTACATTCGAGGTATGACGGCCCCGTCCGTCGTTGTTGTAATATCATTCGTAGAAGTGCGTAGTATCGCCAAGTGTGGTTTGTAAAAAGGATTAAACTGTTCATGTTTAAAAAAAAAAAACTGTTGTTTATATATATGCCGAAAGGCAAGTTTTTCTCAGATTATTGTTTCATATTTCATAATATGTCTTGTATCGTTTATATTCCGCTGATTACTCTGATGTTGTATCACTAGGGTGCCCGGGGTAAGGCACCAGTCACGCTCCCGAAATCGGGTCGTGACAAAAGTGGTATCAGAGCAGTTAATCCTCGGAAAGTGTCTACGCATCGTATCCGATGAAGTTCGATTATCGGTGTGTTGTGCACCACACCAATAATCAGGAGGCTATAGGATATTTAGGATTGGTTTCTATTCTTCTCACTCTGAGATCGTGCCTTAGAGCTGTGTTGTAAGTTGGACCCTCAAACGTATTTCTTTCCCTCATCGTTATGCCTCCGCGTAGGGCAACCCGGGCCCAGGAGGGCAAGGCAGCCGAGGGAGCTGCGAGTAGAGTTCAGAGGGTTACGTGGGCACAGGCCCAATCTTTACCTAGGGTAGTGCTTCATTTGGAGAGTTCTGCGACGTCACTAGCCCCAGCAGAGGTTAGCACGGCAGCGATTCTCTGCGGCCATGATATTTGAACCTTCAGTTCCACGACCGGGAACAAAGAATATAGATTTCAAGGAGGCGACCCTGTTACTAACTATGGATTTGGCTACCAGAGAGTATACCGATGTACCGCGAATCTTGATGAATATTAACGAGAAGGTTGTGCAAGAGTAGTTCTTCGCTAGGCTTGGCATGGCACGTATGCGCTTACGCGCATCGCCGAGAAACGTAGAGATCGACGTTAACGAAGAATGCGAGAAGAGGCCATAACAAAGCGTCCTTTGGTAACTTTCGAGGCGAGTCACCGCCAATGATTATATTTGCACACCCACCAGCAGAGGTTCTCCACGGATTTCGGGGCGTTCGGTACGCAGGAGTTGGTCGAACCTGTGGCTTCCTGCTCACAGGCGCGACGCCATCCCGGAATATCGTCTTTAGTTGGTACTTGTTGTACCTATGACCGCCGTGGTCCGATGTCGAAAGAGTGTCCCGGTAGGAGGACTTAGCCTTCGATCGGTGGGTAGTTCGTCACCTTCCTTAGCTGCGCCACGCAGGCGTTTGATTAGAACGACTAAGGGGAGTGAAGCAGTAAATTCAGATAGATCTTTAACCCTCTAGGGATTAGTATGTGTGGTATGGTGAGTATACCTTAAGTGTTATATTCTGATAGCATTATGTAAATTGTGATTAGAAATCTTGGTTACTTAACCAAGTAAGATTTGGGGGGATAGAGAAAGTGTGAGCCTTAAAGTTTTGTACGTAGAGACCTTAGAGGTAAGGCCATCTCGAGTAAAGGTGTAGTGTTTATGTTTGATCCTTATCGGAGTGCATAGTGCACGTGAGCTATTTTTGGGATAGGTCCCTAAGTAGTATGAAATGGAAGAGGGTAGTTGAGCTAA
The DNA here is from genome assembly GCA_029844215.1 of Przewalskia tangutica. NCBI lineage: Eukaryota > Viridiplantae > Streptophyta > Magnoliopsida > Solanales > Solanaceae > Przewalskia > Przewalskia tangutica. The sequence goes on from CM056718.1 coordinate 39,149,443, forward strand.
GAAGACCGCTAGGTTTTCGTAACGTGTTTAGTGAGATTTTTCCTACAGGGAGATAGTATTTTGCGCCTTGCCGGGTCGGGTCGAGGCCACGCGTTGGTCAAACCGCATGTTTGATGGTGGGTCTGGTTGTGATGGTCCCGCCGGGGTAGGTCACGCGGTGTTAGGCCCAAGTTTAGTTAAACCGTCTGAGTTCGTGGATGCGTTCGACCGATGGTCGGGCCGATGGGGCAGCCCATCGTGTTTTTCGGTGACCGTTTACTCGTGGTGATGATATATCGAAAGGTGGTAAGGCTGCACGGTGCTGCTTTCACCTTATGAATGCAGTGGAGCCTGTGTTACTACTGTTCCTTTCGAAATTTTACCAGCAGGTTAGGAACTCGGTGAGTCTCCAGACGCGTTACGCCTCGGGCGATGTTTGGATTTCGGGGTAGTTGTGAGGATTGTTATCTCCGTTGGGAAGTGTTTTATAGCTACCATTTCGTTCGGATATCGCCTTGTGGCGCCTTAGGGGCGGAAATGTAAGTTGTCGGCCGATTGGTTCGGCGTTGGCAGTTGGATAGTTGGTTCATACGTGTTCAGCAGACGGATAGGAGTGAAGCTTATCCGTAAGAGGTTTTTGGCATTTCTGAGGAATCATGCGGATTATCGGCGACGACGCTTAGAGTTCAGGTTGACGGTCGGTCTTCTTGAAGGTACCACCCCGGATAGGATGTAAGAGGAAACTTAGCCCGAGTTACTTTGGGCCTTTTGAGTTCATGTGAGGGATAGGCCAGGTTGCCTATATGTTAGCATTTGCCATCCGACTTAGGAGGCAGTGCGTCCAGTCTTTCGTGTTATGTTCGAGAAGGAAATCGGAGATCCATCAGTGTTCCTGATGATGACCACGTTAGAGATAGTAACCCCAGTTTTGGAAATCAAGCGATTTAAATGTGGTAAGAGTTCGAGGGTACAAGTGTACGACATCCTCGAGGATCGCATGTAGTCCTACCATTTGTTGGGTCGCCGAGTGACACTGTAACCTCGCGGCAAAGTGACAAAAGTGGTATCGGGAAGAAGCTAGCATGCATGGAGAGCAGTTATTTGATCATTTCTTGTGTAAAGAGAAGGTGCTAATGAAGTCTAGTTTAGACCCCGGGGAGAGGTATTTGTGGTGATGTTAGAGGTGTTTCCTCGTGGACTTGGATGGAGGTATTTGCGCGGGTGTTTCTGTGGCCATATGTGGCAGGATTGTTCTCGCAAGTATAGCAGTGAAGACTATACCGGCGCGCGTTTGTTTTGAGACTTAGAAGGAACATTCGGGACGAATGTTTCTAAGGAGGGGAGAATGTTATACCCCGTATTTCCAGAGTATGTACGCAAGGACGTACGTAGGAAATTTCGAACTTGAGAATAGGCTTGGCCGAATTATTTTTGTGCACAACACCCGATTAGAGTCGTTTTTCGACGAAACGTTTTCACAGCTTTCGTAGGGAAAATTCCGGCTATGTCATTTTTAATTTTTACGGATTTTTTCCGAGAGACGAAACGTGTTGGGCCAACAAGAGGGCTCCACTTGGCACCCTCTCATTGGCGGACGTGAATGGGCGGTAAAGGGAGGGTTGGACGAATTGGCCTAGTTGGTCAAGGGGAGTTGGTAGGATATTTTTGTGTGTTAGTTGGTCAAGGACACATGGGTGAATCTTGGCCCTACACTTGCCTTGCACTTGGCAAGATCTTGGCCATTGGTTGGCCTTCACTTGACCTATAAATACCCACCCCTTTGAAGACTAATTCATCCATAAATTTGCCTAAGTCTTGAAAGCTCTCCTTCTCCCTCCCTTGTGTTGAGTTCGGCCGAGGCCTCCCTTGTGGCCGAGCACCCCCTCTGTGGGTGCTAGCCAGAGTGTACCCCCTGCCTAGTTGTTTTCATATAATACCCCTTTGTGGTGTAGAAATACTCTCCAAATATTGTTATAATGCCCAAATTACCTTAGCCAGATACCTTGTAGTATTCTAAGGTTATACCTATACGAAAGCCCGTAAATACTATTATACTTCCCGTCAATACAAAACCGAAACCCTAGGAAAATCTCCATAGTCAATTTGGAGTATTGTGTAGAAGTTGGTTAGAACTTCTAAGGGTGGTTTAGAGCGGGTTGGGCGCTGAGTTGGAGCTAAACGTTGCCCAGGATCGACATTTATACTTGGATAATTATGGGCTTATCGAGGTAATTATCTTGTCCCCCTATTGTAATTGGATATTACATGTTGTAGGAATATATAGTTGAAGTATACTATATATAGTACTGAACTTAGTGTTGTGGCAATGTCCTTGGACTTAAGCCTGAATTTAAAGAAGAGAGCTGAACTGTAATTACATAGGACTGTATTACAGTAGACTTGTGTAGTCTAGACTTTGATAGACTTGTGTAACCTGTATAGGTTGAATGTTCTGCGAGTAGCATGTGCTACTTGAGAAGGTGGACCAAAGCGGGTTGTAGCCGTGGAGCGATTTGCTAATAGTCGATAATCGTCGCGAGGTATGTGAACCTCTTCCTATCTCTTCTAGCATGATATGTGTGTAACTATGTAGTACGGTAGACGTACGTGTGTTAATTGAACGTAGTTGTACGGCAATGTCTTTTGACTTAAGCCCGAATAATAATAATCTTGAAATAGTTCAAGAGAATTAAGAACTGTTTTTAAAAGAAGAGTAATACTTGGTTTTAAAAAAACTTAAGAGTTATACTAGCTTTATGGGAAGTTAGGTATAACGGCTTAAGAGAGATAAAACGAATGATTTATTTTAGAAGTTAAGAGACTTGATCTTGTAAGATAAGAGACTTAACTTAATCAATGAATTTTGTGTGAAACCTCATTCGTGAGTAATGAGTACTTGATTTTTAAAAGGGATAATGTTTTTGATTTGAAATCGGAATGTGTATCGACAAACCATGCGGCGTTAATAAAGGGAAATGTTTTGATTAATGAAGTATTAATAAAACCAGTAGAAACTTCCATCTGCATAGAAGCTAAGATGAGACAAAATGATATTTCCTAGATCATGGCTGCTGTAATAAGATTGTTATAAACAAGAATATCCTACTCACACATAAGGCTTATGTTTCTTAGATGGTTTAAAAGAGAATTATATTCTTAAATGAATAAGACTATGAGCAGCGAAACCTTTCTAAAATAAGAAACGTGAACATTTGAAATTAGGCAAACTTGAGCGTTTGGAAAATAATGTTGTTACTTGATTTTACAAAGGTAAGTGTTTTGGTTTACTTTAAAAAGACAATACCTATTTTATACTACGTATCAAGCGTGACTTATGGGAAAGAAGCGGATCTTTTAAAGATTTAATGTGAAGTACTTTGGGGATAGATACCCAAACTTGTTAGTAGAAAGTACCTTGTGTGAATAACTTGATTGTATTGGTTTGTGATAGTCTTGTAATACTTTCTTGTTGATTTGATAAGTAAACATGTTAGGATGCTACGTGTGTTAGTATCTTGTGGTTGTTATGTAAGGAGTCATTCTTGTGCGGCTTACGTTGCTAAACGGTAAGTCCATTGTACTATTATTATATCACCTACCCTTGACTTATTATACCGAGGGCTTGCCACCCTTGACGCGGTCTATACGGCCTATGCGGTCCTTGTGACTATCGCGAGCTGAGAGCTCCAGGATTGATCATTCCGGGTTTTTAGCCTGATGCGGGGATTGGCCTATGCGGTCTGTTGAGACTATGCGGTCTTTTGAGACTATGCGGGTTGCGGGAGCCTAGGCGGATACCGAAGGTTAAGCTGCATTCGATGCGGGGTGTACCTCAGCGTCTAGGACCATGATTCGAGGAATACCTTATGCGGTCCGTGTGTGACCTATGCGAGTCGCGAGAGTTCCGAGGATAGACACGCACATTGATCTCGCGCAAATGGCCGCCGACATGTGGTGCGGTCTAGAAAGACCTCGTGATACAGTTTATGGAATTTGTGGTACTGAGGGTCTTAGTAGTCGGCTATGCCTTCGTACTTACCCCGTACGGTTTTATTGTGATGACTTTGAGGCGTGAGTCCCTAACTTGACATGATCGCTTATTTATCAGAATCGTAGTTTGGTTATCATACATGTCTCTGCTTTGTATAGACTACTATGATTTCATTTACTGATTTATTTTCGATTTCACATACTGCACTGTTATCTCGACCTCCTTGGGCCGCGTTCATGCCGCGGTAAAGGTACACCGCCGTTGATCCTCGCTCTTAGGGTCACGATTCGGCGTTTGGAAAGCTCCGTTTCTCCGAGGCTTATCTTCGTATAGTCCCCGTTGTTGTAGGTGCTACATTCGTGGTATGGCGGCCCCGCCCCGTCGTTGTAATATCATTCGTATAGTGCAGAATCTTGTTGTGGGCAGGGTTTGTAAAAAGGATTAAACTGTTCATGTTAAAAAAAAAAAACTGTTGTTTATATATATGCCGAAAGGCAAGTTTTTCTCAGATTATTGTTTCATATTTCATAATATGTCTTGTATCGTTTATGTTCCGCTGATTACTCTGATGTTGTATCACTAGGGTGCCCGGGGTAAGGCACCAGTCACGGGCCCGAAATCGGGTCGTGACATTTACGAAGAGAAGTGTTTTGATTTACTTCAAAAGGTAACCACTCTATTTTCATATACTACGGGTATTGTGTGACTTTTGTAAACGTAACGTATCTTTTAAAAGATAATGTATGAAGTACTTTGGGAATAGATACCCGATCTTGTTAATCATATATTAGAATGTACCTTGTGTGTATAACTTGATTGTGTTGGTTTGTGATAGCCTTGTAATACTTTCTTGTTGATTTGATAATTAAACATGCTAGGATGCTACGTGTGTTAGTATCTTGTGATGTTTTGTGTAAAGGGGGTTTTCCCTCGACTACGCTTAAAGTTGTTTGACTCTCAGCCGTTATGTTGGTATTGTACCACTCACCTTGACTTGTTTCCGGAGGTTGTCGCCTCCGTCGCGGGTAGACTCGGCGATGCAGGACCATGATTCGAGAATACCTCATGCGGGTCCAGGGGATCCATGCGGAACTACGGGAGTTCCAGGTTAGTTTGCGGCCCTTGTGGTCATGCGGTCTTTGTGGCCATGCGGACTGCGAATCCAGGACGATGCCGGGGAGTAGCTACCCTAAATGCGAGAAATACCTCATGCGGGCCTATGAGGTTGGCCTATGCGGAGCTACGGAGAGTTCCAGGGCTAGACGCGCACATTTGATCTCGCGCGAGTGACCGCCTTTGATCATGTGACGCCTAGACAGATATCATGATACGATTTATGACCTGTTAGTAGGTGTTAGTAGTCGGTTATGCCTTCGCATTTACCCTCGCATCGTTTTATTAGGACACAGTGGGACCCGTGTTCATGTATTTCTTGGTGCTTTTATATCATAAACCGCCAGCGAGGAAGGTATTCCACTGCATGATTGATGTTATGGGCGTGAGACCCATAGTTACATTTGAGTGATGACTTTGAGGCGAGTCCCCGACTTGACATGATCGCCATTTATTGTGAAATGTAGTTTGGTTATCATACATGTCTCTGCTTTATAGACTATTATGATTTCATTTACGATTTTCGCCACATACTTGGTACTGTTGTCTTGACTCCTTCGGGGGGCTGCGTTCATGCCGCAGGTTGAGGTACACCAGTCGTTGATCCTCGCTCTTAGGGTCACAGTTCAGCGTTTGGGAAAGCTCCGTTTCTCCGGAGGCTTATCTTGGTATAGTCCCCTGTTGTTGTAGGTGCTTACATTCAGGGGTATGACGGGGCCTTGTCCCGTCGTTGTTGTCATATCATTCGTAGAGGTCTGTAGTACTCTTGTGGGCAGGGTTTGTAAAAAGGATTAAACTGTTCATTTTGAAAGAGTTGTTATCTATATATATGCCGAGAGGCCACTTTTCTTCAGATAAACATGTGTCTTCTTTACATTGTATCATGTATTGTGTTTTATGTTCGTGATTACTGATGTTGTATCACTAGGTGCCCGGTAAGGCACGATCACGCCCGTTGGTCGTGACAAAAGTGGTATCGAGCGATTAATCCTGGAAAGTGTCTACAGACCGTATCGAGTGAAGTCTTGATTATCGGTGTGTTGTGCACTACACCAATAATCGTGAGGCTATAGGATATTTAGGATTGGTTTCTATTCTTCTCACTCGAGATCGTGCCTTAGAGCCGTGTTGTAAGTTAGACCTCTCACGTATTTCTTTACCTTACCGCTATGCCTCCGCGAGGCAACCCGCCCGGGGAGGCGGCACGAGGAGCTGCGAGTAAATCTGAGGGTTACGAGGCACAGCCCAACCATCACCCGAGTTAGGTGCCGTTCGGGAAGTTATGCTCGTCACCACCCAGAGTTTAGTACGGCGGCAGTTCCTACTGCGCCATGATATATGAACCTTCGGGCCCACGGGGACAGAGAATATAGATTGCAAAAAGCGCCTACATTAGCTATGGATTTGGCTACCGAGAGTATACCGATGTACCGCGAGTCTTGATGACTATCTAAGAGAGGTTGTGCGAAATTAATTCTTGATTAGGCTTGAGCATGGCCTATGCGGGCTTATGCGCAGCAGCCGAGAAACGTGAGATCGGCGTTAACCGAGGGCGTAAGATGGCGAGCAGCAGGGTCCTTTGGTAACTTTCGAGGCGAATCGCCTCACCAGCAGATTAAATATGCACATCCACCAGTGCAGAAAGGTCCTCCACAGGGTTCAGTACGTTCGGGGTATGCAGGAGTTGGTCAGAGCTTCCGGTTCACAGCTACACGTAGGTTCCAGCCAGCCGAATTTAGTTTTTCCCCAGTGTTCACAGTGTGACAGACGTCATCCCGGGGAACGTCGTCTTTTTGTTGGTGCTCGTATTACCGGCGGCCGTCAGGGCCATGTGTCGAAAGGATGTCCTAGTAGGAGGACTCAGCCTTCAGGATCGGTGGGTAGTTCGTCACCTCCCTTAGTTATGCGCCCTACGGGGCAGGTTTGATTAGAACGACTAAGGGGAGTGAAGCAGTAAATATAGATAGATCTTTAACCCTCTAGGGATTAGTGTGTGTGATAGGGTGAGTATACCTTAAGTGTTATATTCTGATAGCATTGTGTAAACTGTAATTAGAAATCTTGGTTAGTTAACCAAGTAAGATTTGGGGGATAGAGAAGGTGTGAGCCTTAGAGCTTTATACGTAGAGACCTTAGAGGAAAGGCCATCTCGAGTAAAGAAGTATTTTATGTTTGACCCTTGTCGGAGGGCATAGTGCACGTAAGCTATGTTTGTGGGATAAGTCCCTGAGTAGTGTGGAATGAAAGAGGGTAGTTGAGCTAAGAAGACCGCTAGGTTTTCGTAACGTGATTAGTGAGAGTTTTCCTTCGGGGAGCTAGCGTTTTCGCGTTCTTGGGTCGGGTTGAGGCCACGTTGCGGGTCAACCCGGCATGTATGGTGGTGGGTCGTTTGTGGTGGTCCCGCCTTGTGGTAGGGTCACGAGGTGTTAGGCCCAAGTTTAGTTAACCAACAGACGAATTCGTGGATCGTTCGACCATGAGTCGGGCCGAGGAGGTCACCGCCTTGTCTTCTAGCAAAGACCGTTTACTCGGCAGTGTGGATTTATCAGAAAGGTTGTAAGGCTGCACGGGGTGCCTACCTTTACCTTATGACGCAATGGAGCCAGTGGTACTACTGCTTTTTCGGAGGTTTTACCAGCAAGGTTAGGAACTCAGTGAGTCTCGAGAATCACATTCGCCTCGGGCCGTTTAGATTTCGAGGATAGTTGCGAGAATTGTTGTCTCTGTGAAGGAGTGTTTAAGCTACCATTTCGGTGTTCGGATGTCGCCTTATGAAGCCTTGTAGGGCGGATGTGTAAGTCGCGGTCGATTGGTTCGATGTTGGCAAGATTGAGATAGTTGGTTCAGCTTGTTCTGTCACGACCCATTCCGGGCCGTGGATCGTGCCTTACCGGCACCAGTAGTCATACATCGAGTAATCACGGAAATATAAAACAAGACATGAAACAGTTTATAAAATAAGACACGCTTTATGTGAGAAAACATCGCTTTCGGCATATATATAAAAACATGGTTTAGCGATTACATCCGACATCGCATAACATGACTACAGCACTCTAAGGAAATATACAACTATGGCGACAGGCCCGCCATACCCTCGATCAGACAAAACTATCTACAACAGGGAGATCATACCCAAAAGTAGAGCCTCCGGAAAAGATGGAGCTCCCGACACCAACGTAGAGATCCTAAGAATGTGGATCTAGCACCTGCTTGCCCTTACCTGCGGCATGAACGCAGCCCCCCGAAGGAGGTCAGTACAACAGGTACTAAGTATATGAAAATGTAAAAATACTTAAATGAAAACATAACATTTTAAAATCAGTTTTGCAAGTATGTATGAAACAACCAAGGGACCGCACATAGTGCCACATCATAAACAAGAGTAACAATAGGTAAACTGTAACAAGTCTTTTCTAGGCTGCGAATGATCGAAGCAGGGCCAATTGCCCGTAGTATCACCATGCAAGCCTAATCCTGGACTCCCGTAGTCCGCATAGGCCACTCACATAGGCCCGCATAGGGTACATAACCCCGCATCGAGGGTAGCTACTCCTCGCATCGCCCCGACTCGTAGTCCGCATGGCCACATAGACCGCGTGAGGTATAACCCGCATCACTAACACGGAACTCCCGTAGCTCGCATAGGTCCCCTGGACCCGCATGAGGTATTCTCGAATCATGGTCCTGCATCACCGAGTCTACCCCGCACGGAGGCGACAACCCCTAATATGTCAAGAGGTGAGTGATAGTACACTAACATAACATCTTATCTTTAAACAACATAAGCACAACAAGAATACTCTTTTATACAAACGTTACAAGACACTAACACACATAGCATCATATCATGTCTACTTATCAAACCATCTTATTATTCTTTTCACAATTCAATATAAGTCTGTTATAAACACATAGGCAAACTGTTTCTTTTATCATTCTTAAGTGGTTATACTTAACTTCCCATAAAGCTAGTATAACTCTTAAGCTTCTGTTTTAAAAAAACCAATTAGTTCTCTTCTGTTAAAAATGATTCAGTATTCTTTTGAAATGCTTTCAGTTCTTTATTATTCAGGCTTAAGCCGTGAGGCATTGCCGTAAGTATTATTCAGGCTTAAGCCGTGAGGCATTGCCGTAAGTATTATTCAGGCTTAAGTCAAAGACATTGCCGTAGTTATTATTCAGTTAACACATGTACGTCTACCGTACTATATATATATTGTAAAATATCATGCTTTAGGAAGAATCACATACCTTCTCAGCGAAAACCACCTGCCAAGTTGAATATGTCGCGCGCAGAGAATCAGCCTATAATAGTCAGACACGTCTATCAACGTTCAGACTACTTTGTAAACAGTTCTAAACAGAGGGTTCTATATCCTACGGAAAATTGGGCGATTTCCTACCCTGAGTTACTCAAGTTCATCGTGAAAACAAATTCTATGCAAGTACTGTTTGATTATTCTTCTTTAAACCCTTCTTGTGATAACAGTTCAATTTATTCGCAATATTCTTCTAAGTATCTAATACTTATTCTTATACTACTACAGGAAGTATTCTCTAATTTAAAAGAGGGTTAGGATTAGTTACCTCGGTAAGCCCAATAATATCCTAGATAAAGTCGCGCCTGAGCAAGGTTTTGCTCCTAAGTTGTATGCTCCAAGGAAACCTTTGAAGTTCTTCACAACTTCTACTAAGCACTAAGGGATTTGGGCTAGGGTATTTTGGGCATTATAACAATACAAGAAGGCAACTTTTCTACCAAGGGAGGGTAGGTTTTGGCTAGGTGGGGCCTCGCCAAACTACTTAGGCTAGAGGGGTATTCGCCAGGGCCTTCACAAGGGGAGGGGAAGGTGTTTGGACGAAAAGGCTACAAAGGGAGAGGAGAGGATTTTCAAGACTTGGAAAGATTTGTGGATGAAGAACTCTTCATCTTAAGGGGGGTATTTATAGGTCAAGAAGTGGCCAACCAATGGCCAAGATTAAGACAAGTGCAAGGCAAGTGTAGGGTGAAGATTTACTTCACACAAATATCCTACCAACTCCTTGACTTGTGCACAAGGCACAAAAACGCGCTGCTTCTCCAATTTCGTCAATGGGCGATTCAAGTCCACCAATTGGAGGGTGCCAAGTGTCGCCTCCCGTTGGTCCAAAATGTTTCGTCTCTCGGAAAAATCCGCAAAATTAGAAATGGCATAGCGGAATTTACCCTACGAAAGTCGGGAAGCGTTTCGTCGGAAAACTATTCGCTTTGTGAGTTGTGCCCAAAAAAACGTCCAAGCCTAAACTTTAAGGCTAAACTTTTTGTACGTATTCCCTTACGTACATACTCTGGAAATACGGGGTATAACATTCTCCCCTCCTTAGAAACATTCGTCCCGAATGTTCCTTCCCAAGACAGATAACGACAAGGTTCTTCATAACTTAAACAGTTTACAAAAGCCACACACGGCCACAAAACAATACTTAGGCAAAAACGATAACGAAAATTTACAAGTAGGAAAGTGAATTACCTGGAGGTGTGGGGAATAGGTGAGGATACTTCTGCCTTATGTCCTCCTCGGCTTCCCACGTCATCTCCTCCCTGAGCTCGTTCCGCCACAAGACTTTGACGGAAGCCACGTCCTTGGTCCGCAGACGCCTAACCTGACGATCGACTATCACTATGGGAATCTCCTCGTACGATAACCCCTCGGTCACCTGGACATCGTCAATCGGGTGTACCCTATAATGGATCCCCGATACATCTCCTCAGCATAGATACGTGAAAAACCGGATGCACTGCCTCCAGATCGGACGGCAGATCCAACTCATAGGCAACCTTGCCTACCCTGCGGACAATCTGAAACGGCCCAATGTACGGGCCGAAGTTTCCTTCCTCCCGAATCTCATCACACCCTTCATAGGTGACACCTTCAGAAAACCCAATCATCAATCGCGAACTCGGATGCCGACGACGATGATCTGCATACGACTTGCCGACTCGAGTGTCGATAGCCGCTCGGATAAGCTTCACCTTATCCATCGCTCATTGTACCAAATCTGGTCCCACTAGCCGCACCTCGCCCACATCGAACCAACCTATAGGCGATCTGCACTTCCTCCCATACAAGGCCTCATAAGGCGCCATCCATATCGGAGTGGTAGCTATTATTATACGCGAACTCAACTAGAGGCAAATGATCCTCCCAACTACCATGAAGTCAATAACACAGCTCGCAAAGATATCCTCGAGTGCGGATAGTGCGCTGCCGCCTGCATGCTCGTGGATGAAATGCGATGTCGTGCTCACCAAGGCCCCTAAACTCCTCGAAGGACCTCAGGAAGTTAGCCGAACCGGGCTCCTGCATGCGATATGATCGAAGTAGGGACTCCATGCGGTCGGCGATCTCTCGGATGTAAAGTCCGCATAATCCTCGGTAGAAAAGTCGCCCGACGGAAGAAAGTGCGCTGATTTCACAAGATGTCGACGATAACCCATATAGAATCATGTCTCCTCTGAGTGCGAGGTAATCCTGTGATGAAGTCCATATTGATCACCTCCCACTTCCAGGTCGGGATCTATATCGTCTGCAACAAACCAGCAGGCCTCTGGTGCTCTACCTTCACCTGCTGACAACACGCATCGAGCTACGAACTCGCAACATCCTCTTCAAGCCATCCCACCAATACACGGATCTAAGGTCGTGGTACATCTTGGTAGACCCGGATGGATAGAGTAACGCCGCCGTGTGCTTCCCCAAGAACTCTGCCAAGTCCTGAAACATCCGAACACACAACTGCCCTCAAACCTTAGCACCCCATCAGGTGCTACCTCAAAAGGACCCTTGCCCTCACGAAGAGCTGTATCACGATAACGTGTCAAAACTGGATCCTCGAACTGTTGCCTCTTCACCTCCTCGACGATGGAAGACTCGGCAACCTCACGAACTCTAACCCCACTGCTATCAGAATCAATCAAACGGACACCAAGGCTCGCTAACTGATGCAAATCACGAACCATGTCCCTCCTCTCTAGTTGCACATCTGATAGGCTCCCCATCGACCTACGACTAAGAGCATACGCCACAACATGGCCTTCCCCGTGGTACAGATATCAACATCGTAATCCTTAAGCAACTCTAACCACCGCCTCGCCGTAAGTTCAACTCCTCCGTGAAGATATCTTTGGAGGCTCTTGTGGTCTGTAAAAATATCCACGTGAACCCCATACAAATAGTGCCTCCAGATCTTCAAAGCGTGAATCACAGCCGCTAACTCCAAATCATGGGTGGGGTAGTTCCTCTCGTGTTTCTTCAGCTGTCGGGATGCATATGCTATAACCCTGCCATGCTGCATCAGCACACATCCCAACCCGATGCCTGACGCATCACAATACACGACATAACCATCTGGACCCTCTGGAAGAGTAAGAACGGGGCGTCGCGCCTCTTTCAAGAATCGAAACCCCGCTCACAAGCATCACCATCAAACTTGGATGCCTTACGAGTCACTAGTCAATGGTGCGTAGATAGAAGCAAACTTCTCCACGAAACCGATAATATCTGCAAGGCCCGAAATGCGAACCTCGCGGAGTAGTAGGTTCAGGCCAAGTCCCGATCGCTTCGATCTTGGCCGTATCCACTCGAAGGCCATCAGCCCCGACAATATGCCCAAGAAACGCCACTGAAGTCAACCAAAACTCACATTTGGAAAACTTGGCGTACAACTGCTGGTCTGGAGAATCGGCCACATACCTCAAATGCTCGCATGCTCTCGCTCTGGCGAGAATAAACCAAGATATCATCGATGAACACTATCACGAGCGTGTCCAAAAATGGTTTGAACACTCGGTTCATCAAATCCATGAATACCGCGGAGCATTGGTCAACCCAAAAGACATGACCTGAACTCATAATGCCCGCATCGAGTCCGAATGCGATCTGGGACATCCACCTCTCTGACTCGCACCTGATGATAGCCCGATCGCAGATCAATCTTGAGAAACATCTCGCACTCGCAATCGTCGAACAAATCATCAATCCCGGAAGGGTATACGTTCTTAATGGTCACCTTGTTCACCGCTCAGTAATCAACACACATGCGCGGCGTCCCGCCCTTCTTCTTCACGAACAATCTGCGCTCCCGGGAGAAACACTAGGCCTGATGAAGCCGCTTCTCCAAGAAATCTCTGGCGATCCTTCAACTCTCTCAACTCGCGGTGCCATTACGTATGGCGGAATGGAAATAGCCGAGTGTCCGCAATATGTCAATACAAAACTCAATCTCCTCTCGGGAGGATACCCGATGTCGTCGAAATACGCCGGGAACTCTCTCGACCATCGAATCGATGGAAAATCTGGTACCGCAGCGTCAGTATCAAACACCCGAACGAGATGGTAGATATACCCCTTCTGCACCATCTTCCTAGCCTTGAGGTGGGAAATAAACCTACCCTCGCGATACCGTGCTCCTCCCACTCAACAACCGGCCTCAAGAAAGCGGAACCGCATTACTCTCTCTGCGGTCTACATTGGCATAGCAAGAAGCTAGCCAATCCATCCCCATGATCACGTCGAAGTCAATCATCTCCAACTCTATCAAGTCGGCAGGGTCCGACGATCAGAATGGTCACAGGACAAGCTCTATATACCCGCCGAGCTACCACCGAATCACCCACTGGCGTAGCTACCTCGAAAGGGTCTATGGACTCAGGCTCTATCCTTATCCTACTAGCAACAAGGGGAGATATATAGGACAGAGTAGAACCCGGATCTATCAAAGCATACACATCAAACCCAAAAACTGATAAAGTACCTGTGACGACATCAGGTGAGGCCTCGATCTCGGTGGACAAAGCATAAATGCGTTCTCGAGGACCGCTAGAATCGGGACTGCGCCACGACTCGCCAGACTGGCCGGGTCCATGAGTACCTTGCCCTCCGTGGCGAGTAATCGCTTCGGGATGAAGAAGACCCAGTGAAAGAACTCGTGGTGACTCTACCATCAAGATCGCCTGGTCGGACGGCTCGCATAGTGACTCTGCTGGCCATAATCGAACAAACTCCGTAGCACCACAACTCCCGGTGGGATCTACCGACGGCCACACCGGCGGGGTGGTCCCGTCGGCGTAACCTCGCTGCTCTGAATGTTCAAGTCACGCCCTGATGCGCCCTCGAATATCTCGCCGTGGCCGAGGATGGTGCAGAGTGCTCGAGCCGGCCGTGGTGAAAATCTAGATCGCCGCTGAGGCCGCCACCACGATAGCCACCAAAAGACCCCGCCCTGGCCTCTTCTCGCTGCCGTCACAACCCGCGTCTCTACGCCTCACATCCTGCAGCATGAGCTCGCACGCGGTAATGTCCATACCCGGCCGAAGAGAAACACCCGCATACGACTTCGCCATATAGTCATCTAGCCCTGGCGTAGCGGTGCACCCTATCCTCCATATTAGCTACTAACGCCGGGACATATCGAGCCAATGAATCAAACTCGACATTGTACTCCCGACAAGCGGCCCTCTCGCCTCGCAGTAAAAATCTATCACCCGCGCCTCCTCATCCGCGAGGCAAGAAGTGAGTGAGGAAAGCCTCGAGAACTCATCCCAAGTAGCGGGACGCGTGCTCTCCCGATAACTCCCATGAATCAAACCAATCGATCGCGGTATCACGCGACTATGCGAATCGAAGGTCACGGACTGCGTCTCGAGGCCTTGATCACCCGCATGATCCTTCAGAGCCGACGGATGAACTCGCGGATCATCCTCCCTCGACCAGAAACTCAAGGCTCTGACTCAAGAAATCTCGTAGCCTCAAACTATTCGCCTCGTGTGCACCACGCGCGACCGAGCCGAGCCGAATCGAATCGCCTATCCACTTATCCTCGATCGGCCACAACTCTGCCAATAGTCGGGCATCTCTTTGTACCCTAACTCTCCGCCCAGCCGTGGGACAGAGGCGGGTACTGTGGTCTCGCTGGGCCGGGCGTCATAGAACTCGGCCGTCTGCGGTATAGACGGGCACGAGCCCTCGTAACTCGGTGTTCGATGGCGGCTCTCCGCTTGCCCTTCTCTCGGGCGGGTTGCCTTACGTGGAGGCATAATCACGAAAAGGAATACGTTAGAGGTCCAACTTTAACACGACTCTAAAGCACGATCTCGAGTGAGAAGAATGGAAACCAATCCTAAATATCCTATAGCCTCACGATTATTGGTGCACAACACACCGATAATCAAGACACTACTAGATACGGTCTGTAGACACTTTCCGAGGATTAACTGCTCTGATACCATTTTTGTCACGACCCATTCCGGGGCCCGTGACTGGTGCCTTACCGGGGCACCCAAGTAGTCATACATCAGAGTAATCAGCGGAAATATAAAACAAGACATACGATTTATGTGAGAAAACATCGCTTTCGGCATATATATAAAAACATGGTTTAGCGCTACATCCGACATCGCATAACATGACTACAGCACTCTAAGGAAATATACAACTATGGCGGGACAGGCCCCGCCATACCCTCGATCAGACAAAACTATCTACAACAGGAGATCATACCCAAAAGTAGAGCCTCCTAAAAGATGGAGCTCCCGACACCAACGTAGAGATCCTAAGAATGTGGATCTAGCACTGCGCCCTCTTACCTCGGCATGAACGCAATTCAAGGAGGTCAGTACAACAGGTACTAAGTATATGAAACTGTAAAAATACTTAAATGAAAACATAACATTTTAAAATCAGTTTTGCAAGTATGTATGAAACAACCAAGGGACCGCACAAAGTGCCACATCATAAACAAGAGTAACAATAGGTAAACTGTAACATGTCTTTTCTAGGCTGCGAATGATCGCAGGCCATTGCCCGTAGTATCACCATGCAAGCCTAATCCTGGACTCCCATAGTCCGCATAGGCCACTCACATAGGCCCGCATAGGGTATATAACCCCGCATCGAGGGTAGCTACTCCTCGGCATCGTCCTGGACTCGTAGTCCGCATGGCCACATAGACCGAATGAGGTATAACCCCGCATCACTAACCTGGAACTCCCGTAGCTCCGCATAGGTCCCCTGGACCCGCATGAGGTATTCTCGAATCATGGTCCTGCATCACTGAGTCTACCCCGCGACGGAGGCGACTTAACCCCTGAATATGTCAAGAGGTGAGTGATAGTACACTAACATAACAGCTTATCTTTAAACAACATAAGCACAACAAGAATACTCTTTTATACAAACGTTACAAGACACTAACACACATAGCATCATATCATGTCTACTTATCAAACCATCTTATTATTCTTTTCACAATTTAATATAAGTCTGTTATAAACACATAGGCAAACTGTTTCTTTTATCGTTCTTAAGTGGTTATACTTAACTTTCCATAAAGCTAGTATAACTCTTAAGCTTCTGTTTTAAAAACCAATTAGTTCTCTTCTGTTAACAATGATTCAGTATTCTTTTGAAATGTTTTCAGTTCTTTATTATTCAGGCTTAAGCCAGGCATCGCCGTAGTATGTTATTCAGCTTAAGCGAGGCATTGCCGTAAGTATTATTCGAGCTTAAGTCAAAGACATTGCCGTAGTTATTATTCGCTTAACACATGTACGCTTCACCGTACTATATATATATTGTAAAATATCATGCTTTAGGAAGAATCACATACCTTCTCAGCGAAAACCACCTGCCAAGTTGAATATGTCGCGCGCAGAGAATCAGCCTATAATAGCCAGACACGTCTATCAACGTTCAGACTACTTTGTAAACAGTTCTAAACAGAGGGTTCTATATCCTACGGAAAATTGGGCAGTACTTCCCTACCCGAGTTACTCAAGTCTCGTGAAAACAAATTCTATGCAAGCTGTTTGATTATTCTTCTTTAAACCCTTCTACCGTGATAACAGTTCAATTCTATTCGCAATATTCTTCTAAGTATCTAATACTTATTCTTATACTACTACAAGAAGTATTCTCTAATTTAACAGAGGGTTAGGATTAGTTACCTCGGTAAGCCCAATAATATCCTAGATAAAGTCGCGCCTGAGCAAGGTTTTGCTCCTAAGTTGTATGCTCCAAGGAAACCTTAGAAGTTCTTCACAACTTCTACTAAGCACTAAGGGATTTGGGCTAGGGTATTTTGGGCATTATAACAATACAAGAAGGCAACTTTTCTACCAAGGGAGGGGTAGGTTTGGCTAGGCAGGGGCCTCGCCAAACTACTTAGGCTAGAGGGGGGGGGTATTCGGCCAAGGGCCTTCACAAGGGGAGGGGGAGGTGTTTGGACGAAAAAGGCTACAAAGGGAGAGGAGAGGATTTTCAAGACTTGGAAAGATTTGTGGATGAAGAACTCTTCATCTTAAGGGGGGTATTTATAGGTCAAGAAGCGGCCAACCAATGGCCAAGATTAAGACAAGTGCAAGGCAAGTGTAGGGTGAAGATTTACTTCACACAAATATCCTACCAACTCCTTGACTTGTGCACAAGGCACAAAAAACGTGCCAAGCTTCTCCAATTTCGTCCAATGGACGATTCAAGTCCACCAATTGGAGGGTGCCAAGTGTCGCCCTCCCGTTGGTCCAAAATGTTTCGTCTCTCGGAAAAATCCGCAAAAATTAGAAATGGCATAGCCGGAATTTACCCTACGAAAGCTGTGGAAACTATTCGCTTTGTGAGTTGTGCCCAAAAAAATGTCCAAGCCTAAACTTTAAGGCTAAACTTTTTGTACGTATTCCCTTACGTACATACTCTGGAAATACGGGGTATAACAGTTCCAACAGACTGTGGATAGGGTAGAGCTTGTCTAGAAGAGGTTCTGGCTGCTCAGAGAAATCGTGCGGATAATCGGAGACGACGCTTAGAGTTCAGGTTGATGGTCGGTCTTCTTGAAAGTACCACCCCGGGTTGGGTGTGACGAGTTTTGGAAAACAGAGGGAACTTAGCCCGAGTTACTTTGGGCCCTTTTGAGTTCATGTGAAGAATAGGCCAGGTTGCCTATATGTTAGCATTTGTCGTCCGACTTAGAGGCGAGACGTCCGGTCTTTCGTATTGTTATGATCGGGAAAGTATCGGAGATCCATCCAGAGTGTTCCCAGTTAATGATGACCACGTTAGAGATAGTAACCCCGAGTTTTGGAAATCAAGCGATTTAAATGTGGTAAGAGTTCGAGTGTCACGACCTCGAGGATCGCATGCAGCCCGGTACCATTTGTTGGGTCGCCGGAGTGACACTAGAACCTCGCGGCAAAGTGACAAAAGTGGTATCACGACGAGTAAAGGGAAAAGCGAGCATGTATGGCGAGCATAGATGTGATCATTTCTTTTGTAAGGAGAAGGTGCGAAGGAAGTATATTTTAGACCCCGGAGAGAGGTGTTTGTGGTAATGTTAGAGGTGTTTCCTCGGGGACTTGGATGTAAGTATTTTGCGCAGGTGTTTCTGTGGCCAGTTGTGGCAGGATTGTTCTGGTAAGTATAGTAGTGAAGACTATACTGGCGCACGTTTGGTTTGAGACTTAGAAGGAACATTCGGGACGAATGTTTCTAAGGAGGGGAGAATGTTATACCCCGTATTTCCAGAGTATGTACGTAAGGACGTACGTAGAAAAGTTTGTGCCTTAAAGTGGCTTGGCCGATTTTATTTGTTCACAACACCCGATTAGAGTCGTTTTTCGACGAAACGTTTCCACAACTTTCGTAGGGAAAATTCCGGCTATGTCATTTTTATTTTTTGCGGATTTTTCCGAGAGACGAAACATTTTGGACCAACGAGAGGGCGACACTTGTCACCCTCTCATTGGGGCACGTTGGGCGGTAATGGCTTGGACGAATTGCTTGGCTTTTTGTCAAGTAGTTGGTAGGATATTTTTGTGGTAGATGGATAAGGTGTACTTGGGTGAATCTTGGCCCTACACTTGCATAGCACTTGGCTAGATCTTGGCCATTGGTTGGCCTTGGCTTGTACTATAAATACCCCCCCTTTGGAAGACTTCTTCATCCATTCCTAAATTTCCTAAGTGTTAAAATCCTCCCTCCCCTTGAGTAGTGTTCTCGTCCTCCCCCTTTGTGAGGCCTTGTGGCCGAGAGTTCCTCCCCCCCCCCCCTTGGCCGAGAGTACCCCCCCTAGTGGGGTAGGCCGAGGGGTATACACCCCCCCTCTCTTGGTAGAAATACTCTCAAAAGTATTGTTATAATGCCCAAATTACCTTAGCCGTATACCTTGTAGTATTCTAAGGTTATACCTATACAAAAAGCCCAGTTATACTATTATACTTCCCGTCAGTCACCAAACCGAAACCCTAAGGAAAATCTCCATGGTTAGTTGGAGTTGTATGTAGAAGTTGGTTAGAACTTCTAAGGGTAGTTTGGAGCGGATTGGAGCGCACGGAGTTGGAGCTAAACGTTGCCCAGGATCGACTTTATACTTGGATAATTATGGGCTTATCGAGGTAAATACTCTTGACCTTCTATTGTAATTGGAAATTACATGTTGTTAGATTATATAGTTGAAGTATACTATATATAGAACTGAACCTAGCTTTGCGGCAATGTCTTTTGACTTAAGCCTGAATATAAAGAAAGAGAACTGAACTGTAATTACATAGATCAGACATGAGACTTGTGTAGCATTATTGTGAAGTAGAATTGTACACGCCCGCTAGATGTATAAACCCCCGGTTGGCTTGATAGCCACCGATAGAGAGGAGATTTACGCGGTCATGGGGAGGTCTTTGCCGAATTTTCTCAAAATGTTCTACGATTAGACCTAGATGTTAATAAAGCGCCTTGTGGCCTTATAGGTTGAAGTACCATGCGTGGCGCGATCTACTTGGCTTAAGGAGTAGCCGACGGTTTGAGGTACTGAGCGTTTTGCTATTAGTCGATAATCGTCGCGGTATGTGAACCTCTTCCTACCTTTTCTAGCATGATATGTGTATAACTATGTAGTACGGTAGACGTCATGTGTAAAATGCTTTGTGGTTTTAAAAGGTAATCGACTTGATGTGTGATAATAAAGAAGAGTTATACTAGCTTTATGGGAAGTTAGGTATAACGTTTTAAGAGAAGTAAAGAGAATGGTTTCTCGATTTTAAAAGTTAAGAGGCTTAATCTTAAAGATAAGAGACTTAACTTGTTTTACTTCGTAATTAACATTTTGTTAAAAATGTTGTAAAACCTCATTCATGAGTAATGAGTACTTGATTTTAAAAGCAATAATGTTTTACCGATTTGAAATCGAATAAGTATCGAACAAACCACAACAAATACTTAATAAAGGGAAATGTTTTGACTAATAATGTATTAGTAAAACCAATAGAAACTTCCATCCGCATAGAAACTAAGATGAGACAAAATGATGTTACATTTCCTAGATCATGGTCGCTTAAATAAGATTGTTATAAACAAGAATAACCTACTCACGTATCAGACATATGTTTCTCAAATTGCTTTTAAGGGAGAATTATATCATTAAGTGATTAAAATTATGAACTACGAAACTTTTCGAAAATGAGAAACTTGAGTAATTGAAATTAGGCAAACTTGAAACATTTGGAAAGAATGTTGTTACTTGATTTTACGAAGAGAAGTGTTTTGATTTACTTCAAAAGATAATCACTCTATTTTCATATACTACGGTATTGTGTGACTTTTGTAAACGTAACGTATCTTTTAAAAGATAATGTATGAAGTACTTTGGGAATAGATACCCGACCTGGTTAATCATATATTAGAATGTACCTTGTGTGTATAACTTGATTGTGTTGGTTTGTGATAGCCTTGTAATACTTTCTTGTTGATTTGATAAGTAAACATGCTGGATGCTACGTGTGTTAGTATCTTGTGATGTTTTGTGTAAAGGGGGTTTTCCTCGACTACGCTTAAAGTTGTTTGACTCTCACCGTTATGTTGGTATTGTACCACCACCTTGACTTGTTTCCGAGGTTGTCGCCTCCACGCAGGTAGACTCGGGAGGTCCGGGACCATGATTCGAGAATACCCTACGCGGTCCGGGGATCCATGCGAACTACGGAGTTCCGTGTTAGTTTGCGGCCCTTGTGGTCATGCGGTCTTTGTGGCTACGCGATCGCGAGTCCGGGGCGATGTCGGGAGTAGCTACCCTCGATGCGAGGAATACCTCATGCGGGCCTATGAGGTTGGCCTATGCGAGCTACGAGAGTTCGTGGCTAGACGCGCACATTTGATCTCGCGCGAGTGACCACTTTGATCATGTGACGGCCAGACAAATATCATGATACGCTTTATGACCATAGTATCGCTGGTGTTAGTAGTCTTATGCCTTCGCATTTACCTCGCATCGTTTTATTAGGACACAGTGGACTCGTGTTCATGTGTATTTCTTGGTGCTTTTATATCATAAACCGCCAGCGGGAAGGTATTCCACGCATGATTGATGTTATGGGCGTGAGACCCATAGTTACATTTGAGTGATGACTTTGAGGGCGGAGTCCACGACTTGACATGATCGCTATTTATTGTGAATCGTAGTTTGTTATCATACATGTCTCGCTTTATAGACTATTATGATTTCATTTACGATTTTCGGGCCACATACTTGGTACTGTTATCGACCTCCTTCGGGCTGCGTCATGCCGCAGTTGAGGTACACCGCCGCCGTTGATCCTCGCTCTTAGGGTCACGTCAGCGTTGGGAAAGCTCCGCTTCTCGAGGCTTATTCGTATAGTCCCCTTGTTGTAGGTGCTACATTCGTGGTATGACGGCCCCGTCCCGCCGTTGTTGTCATATCATTCGTAGAGGTCTGTAGTAATCGTTGTAAGGTGGTTTGTAAAAAGGATTAAATTGTTCATTTTTAAATAGTTTTTATTTATATATATGTCGAGAGGCCACTTTTCTTCGTATAAACATGTGTCTTCTTTACATTGTATCATGTATTGTGTTTTATGTTCCACTGACACTGATGTTGTATCACTAGGGTGCGGTAGGCACTACCACGCCCGGTTCGGTCGTGATGCTTTGATCGTGAACTTCCTATTTTTATGTCAGACGATACTATTAATTACTCTCATTATTAGTAAGGCAATTGCATCGTAATTTTGTTATCATACATGTCTCCCGCTTTGTTTTAAACTTATGATGTAATTACAGATTTTCCGATTTACATACTTAGTACATATTGTGTAATCGACTTCCTCTGGGCCGTTCACGCCGCAGTAGGTAAGCAGTGGTGGATCCTCATTCTTAGGATCACTTATCAGACGTCAGAAGCTCCATTTCTCCGGAGGCTTGTCTTTTTGGTACAGTCTTTCCCTGATGTTGTAGATTTTTGTACATTCAGGGGTATGGCGGGGCCCTGTCCCGCCACTGTTGTTATTCCTAGAGGTCTGTAGTTCATGTTGTGGTTTGGGGCTGTAAGAACCGAGTTGTACAGTTTTGATTTTGATTATGCATATTTTATGGAAGGCGGCCTTATCGGCTAGCCTGTGATATTTTGTCTAAACATGTTGTATGTTGTGTATGTTCCGCTGCTATTCTCTGATGTAGACCTGAACGGGGTGCCCAGGTAGGGCACCAGTCGCGGCCCCGGGGTCGGGTCGTGACAAAAGTGGTATCAGAGCGCTTATTCCTGAAAGTGTCTACGCACCGTGTCTAGTAGAGTCTTGATTATCGGTGTGTTGTGCACCACATCTATAATCGGGAGGTCGCAGGACATTTAGGATTGGTTTCCATTCTTCTCTCGAGATCGCGATGAGAGTTGTCTTATTAGGTTGAATCCTCTCCGACCTATTCTTATGAAACGCTTATGCCTCCACGGCGCGACGAGGCCCGAAGAGGCAAGGCGGCGGCGGAGCTAGCGGTACTCGAGGGTTACACGGACTCGAGCACGCACTATGCCCGAGGTAGTAGGCGGTCGGCGAGTTCACCACGCCAGCGATAGAGAGCCGAGAGCGGCAGAGCTCCAGAGGTTCTCGTACCAAAGCCTCGATTCGCAGCCAGTGCCGAGTATAGAGACTACGGGAGCAGATCCGGTTATTGACCAAGATAGTAGCGGCGTCAATGACAGAGCGGCGACAACCCCAGAGCCGATTTGCGGATTCGGATTTTATAGGTTGTCATCCGCCCGAATTTTATGGTTCGAGGTCCGGCGAGGATCCGCAGAGTTCATTCGGCACTACAATGGACTATGCAGTTCTTAGGGCTTGGAGATAGAGTTCATTATGCTAGCCTCTACCTTACGCGATATTGCGTTGAACTGGTTTGAGTCATGGGAGCTGTCGAGAGGTGAGGATGTTCTTCCAGCTGTTTGGGAGGAGTTTACAGAGGCCTTCATGGATCACTTTTTTCCTCCTGAGATGAGGAGAGCCCGTGTGGATAGATTCTTGACCTTGAGGCGTAATGGGAGGACTATCGGGAGTACAACCCGAGTTTGACTCTTGGTCGCATGCGCACACCATTGTAGGCGACATGGCGGATAGAGTTCATCGTTATGTGATGGGCTAGACCGCCATATGATTACCGCATGCTTGGGGTGGCTCTTCAGCCGGTATGGACATTGCCGTGATGCAGCGTATGCGCGAGGATAGAGGATAGAGAGAAGGAGGATCGATTGACTCGAGCCACCAAGAGGCCGGGACAGCAGGTCTCGTGGCAGCTGAGGCGGACAGCCTGCAGCGGACTAGTCCACATTCCAGCCGCCAGAGTGCTCCTTCATGGTTTTCTCGCAGAGGTCCGATCACCAGTCATTCAGAGCAGCTCAGGCTCCGTGACTTCGAAGTTTTCGGGAGGCGTAAACCGTCACCGATCGAGACCACCCACATCTCGGTGTGCTCGATGCGGTAGGTCTCACCAGCGAGTGTCGCGTAGCTCCGGATCTTGTTACTCTTGTAGGCGCAGGCCATTTGAGGAGAGATTGTCCGCTCAGAGGCGGTACGTGGTGGTACGGGCATGATCGATTGTTGGGTCTTCCTCTCCTTCGTGTTACGCGCCCGAGGCGTGGTACTCACGACCGCAGCCGCGCAGGTCGCGGTGGTGGTTCGATTCTAGCGGTCCACAAACCGCATATATTCTTTAGCCACCGCCAGATCGGCGCTTTCCCGACGTCGTCACGGTACATTATTGATTTCATGTCGCGACGTTTATGTTTTGATAGATCCGAGTTCTACCTTGTCCTATATGTCCCTCTTATCGGGTAGAATCGGGATAGAGCCGTGTCAATAGAGCCTTTTGAGGTAGCTACGCCATGGGTGATTCGGTGTTAGCCGGGTGTATAGAGGTTGTCCTGTTTATTTACGTCGCCGACTGCAGACTTGATAGAGTGGAGATGACGGATTTTTATGTCATTATGGGTATGGACCGGTGGCTTCTTGTTATGCCAACGCTGTCGTAGGGACGTTGGTTCGGTTCAAGTTTCTGGCGAGCCGATTATCGAGTGGAAGGGTAACACAAATTGCCGTCGAGGTAGGTTTATTTCTTACCTCAAGGCTAGGAAGATGGTGCGAAGCGGTACATCTATCATCCGTTCGGTATTTGATACGAGGCCGAGGTGCCGCTTCTTGATCGATGCCGCTGGTTAGGAGTTTCGGATGTGTTCCCGCACGATCTTTCCGTATCCTCCCGAGAGGAGATTGAGTTTTGTATTGACACGTTGCGGACACTCGACTATTTCCATTCCGCCATACGTGATGGCACCCGCCGAGTTGAGGAGGCGACCACCAAAGATTTGCCGGAAAAGGCTTTATTAGGCCTAGTGTTTCTCCCCGGGAGCGCCGGTTTTTTTGAAGAAGAAGGATGGGCCAGCTGCGTATGTGTGTTGATTACGTGCATTAATAAGGTAACCATCAAGAATAGGTGCCCTCCCGTGATTGATGATTTGTTTGACGATTGCGCCGTGGTGCGAGGTGTTTCTCCAAGATAGACTGCGATCCGTTATCATCAAAGTAGTTCGAGAGGCGATATCCCAAAGATCGCATTCGGGACCCGGTATGGGCACTATGAGTTCAGGGTTATGTCTTTCGGGTTGACCAACGCTCCAACGGTATTTATGGATTTGATGAACCGGGTGTTCAAGCCATTGTTGGATACATTTGTGATAATATTCATTGATGACATCCTGGTTTATTCGAGATGCGAGCAGCGTGAGTACGCAGATCACTGAGACGGTGATTGGGTCCTCGGGCCGTAGTTATTCGCCAAGTTCTCCAAGTGTGACTTTTGGTTGGCCTCAGTGGCATTCCTGGGACACATTATTGGGGCTGATGGTGTTCGGGTGGATACGGCAAAGATTGAGGCAGTCAAGTCTTGGCCGAGACCTACTACTCCGACCGAGTGCGCAATTTCTTAGAAATGCGTGTTATTATCGTGAGGTTTGTGGAGCGCTTTGCTTCGATTTTGTTATACCCGATTTCCAGAGTATGACGCGGACGACGAGAAAAGTTTGTGCCTTAAAGTGCTTGGCCGAATTTTATTTGTGCATAACACCCGGTTAGAGTCGTTTTCGTAAACGCTTTCACACTTTCGTAGGGAATTTCCGCTATGTCATTTCTTATTTTTGCGGATTTTTCCGAGGACTAAACATTTTGGGCCAACGAGAGGCGACACTTGTCACCCTCTCATTGATGGAGTGCGGTCAAGCTTGGACGATTTGGGTGAGTTTTGTCAAGTAGTTGGTAGGATATTTTGTGGGTAGATGGATAAGGTGCACTTGGCATGATCTTGGCCCTACACTTGCATAGCACTTGGCTTGATCTTGACCATTGGTTGGCCTTGGCTTGTACTATAAATACCCCCCCTTTGGAAGACTTATTCATCCTAAAATGTTCTAAGTCTTAGAAACCCTCCTCCCTTCATGTTGTTCTCGTCCTTCCCTGTGAGGCTTCGCCGCGAGTTCCCTTCCCACCTGGCGAGAGTACCCCCTAGTGGTAGGCCGAGGGTATACACCCCCTTGTGGTGTTGTCTCGTATATATACCCTCTTGGTAGAAATACTCTCAAAAGTATTGTTATAATGCCCAAATTACCTTAGCCATATACCTTGTAGTATTCTAAGGATATACCTATACGAAAAGCCCAGAAAATACTATTATACTGGCTACCACAAAACCGAAACCCTAGGAAAATCTCCATAGTCCGTTGAGTATGTGAAGTTGGTTAGAACTTCTAAGGGTGGTTTAGATGGTCGAGCGCTTCGGAGTTGGAGCTAAACGATTGCCCAGATCGACTTTATACTTGGATAATTATGGGCTTATTGAGGTAAATATCTTGTCCTCTATTGTAATTGGAAATTACATATTGTTAGAATATATAGTTGAAGTATACTATATATAGAACCAACGTAGTTATTGGCAATGTCTTTTGACTTAAGCAATAATACTTACGCGATGTCTTGCGACTTAAGCCCAATTTAAAGAAGATTACCGAATCGTAATTACTTAGGTCAGACAAGAGTACGTGGAGTAGAATTGTACTGTTAGGTTAGATGTAACCCCCGTTGGCTTGGTAGCCTACTGCGAGGGGGAGATTTACGCCGTTGCGGGGAGAGGTGCCGAATTTTACGTAGAATGTTCTACGAAGGGATCTAAATGTTAATAAGCGCTGTGGCCTTATAGGTTGAAATCTTTGCGTATGGCGCGATCCATCAAGCAAGGAGTAGCCGACGGTTTAAAGTACTTGGAGCGTTTTGCTATTAGTCGATACTGCCGCGAGGTATGTGAACCTCTTCCTATCTCTTCTAGCATGATATGTGTGAACTATGTAGTACGGTAGACGCATACGTGCTAAACGTATTTGATTGGTTTAAAACATAAAGTGTTATAACGGCTTTATGGGAAGTTGATTATAACGACTTTATGTTGGTAAGAAAATATCGTGGTCTTGAAAAGGTAAGCGATTTGAACTATATAACGCTTGTTATGTGTTAATAAAGAACTTGAAGTATTTCAAAAGATTTTGAATCATTTTGAAAGAAGAAGTAATATTTGGTCTTTGAAAACTTAATAGTTATACTAGATTTATGGGAAGTTAGGTATAACGGCTTAAGAATGTTTTACTGATTTCGGAAATCAGAATGTGTATCGACAAACCATCAAATACATTAAAAGGAAATGTTTTGAATAATTAAGTATTATTAAAACCGAGAAACTTCCATCCGCATAGAAGCTAAGATGAGACAAAATGATATTTCCTAGATCATGGTCATTGTAATAAGATTGTTATAAACAAGATATCCTACTCACATATAAGGCTTATGTTTCTCAGTTGTTTAAAGGAGAATTATATTCTTAAATGAATAAGACTATGAACTACTAACCCTTTCTAAAAATGAGAAACTTGAACATTGGAAATTAGGCAAACTTGAACATTGGAAAAGAATGTTGCTACTTGATTTTACAAAGAGAAGTAATTGATTAACTTTAAAAAGATAATCACTCTATTTTCATATACTACGTATTGTGTGACTTTTGTGAATGTAACGATCTTTTAAAGAGTTAATGTATGAAGTACTTTGGGGATAAAACCCGATCTTGTTAATCATATAGTAGAGGTACCTTGTGTGAACAACTTGATTGTATTGGTTTGTGATAGCCTTGTAATACTTTCTTGATCGCTTTGATAAGCAAACGCGTTGGAAGCTACGTGTTAGTATCTTGTGATGGTTGTGTAAAGGGTTTCCGATTGTGCTTATTAACTATCACCGTTATGATAGTATTGTGGCATTCATCTCTTGAGATGATTCCGGGTTAAGCCGCCTCCGACGCGGGTAGACTCGCGATGCAGGACCATGATTCGAGAATACCTCACGCGGGTCCCGGGGCCTATGCGAGCTACGAGTTCCGTGTTAGCGCGTCCCTTATGGGCACGCGTCGCGCCATGCGACTCGGAAGTCCGGGGCGATGCCGGAGTAGTTACCCTCGATGCGGGAATACCTCATGCGCCGATGAGATTGGCCTATCGCGAGTCGCGGAGTTCCGAGGTTAGACGCGTACATCGATATCTGCGCAAGTGGCCGCTTGATCATGTAACGGCCTAGACAGATCTTATGATACGCCATGACCTTGTTGGTACTGTGGGTTTTAGTAGCCGGCTATGCCTTCAGACTTACCCCGCATGCTTTATTATGACACGCGGACCCGTGTTCATGTGTGTTCCTCGTGCTTTTATATCATAGATCACGGCAGCCGGAGGAAGGTATTCCACGGCATGATTGATGTTGTGGGCACGAGACCCATTGTTATACTTAGTGATGACTGAGGCGTGAGTCCCCGACTCGACATGATCGCTTTGTTGTAAATCGTAGTTTGGTTATCATACACGTCTCACGCTTTATACGATCGCTATGATTTCATTTACGATGTATTTTCGATTCACATACTCGCACTGTTATCGACTCTTCGGGCCGCGTTCATGCCGCAGTTGAGGTACACCGCTGTTGATCCTAGCTCTCGTGGTCACGCCAATTTGGGAAGCTCCGCTTCCGGAGGCTTATCTTGGTATAGTCCCCTGTTGTTGTAGGTGCTTACGTTCAGGGGTATGGCGGGGCCCTGTCCCGCCATTGTTGTCGTATCATTTCTTAGAGGTCTGTAGTACTGTTGTGGGCAGGGTTTGTAAAAAGGATTAAACTGTTCATGTTGAAAAAGTTGCTATTTATATATATACCAAGGTAACCGCTTTTGGTTAGCTTGTTTCTTATTTCACCGCCTTATTACACCGTTTCATGTATTGTCTTTATGTTCCGCTGATTACTCTGATGTATGTCTACTTGGGTGCCCGGGGTAAGGCACCAGTCACGGGCCCGGGTTCGGGTCGTGACAAAAGTGGTATCAGAGCAGTTAATCCTCGGAAAGTGTCTACGAGTATCGATGCAGTTTGATTATCGGTGTGCGCACCACACCAATAATCGTGAGGCTATAGGGTATTTAGGATTGGTTTCTATTCTTCTCACTCAGATCGCGCCTTAGAGCCGTGTTGTAAGTTAGACCTCCGACGATTTCTTTCCTTACCGCTATGCCTCCGCAGGGCAACCCGCCCAGGAGGGCGCAGCGGCGAGCCGCAAGCAGAGTACAGAGGGTTACGCGGCATGTGCCCAATCATCACCGGGTGGTGCTTCATTCGGGAGTTCTCGACGCCACTAGCCCCAAAGAAAGTTTAGCACGGCGGCGATTACTGCGCCATGATATTTGAACCTTCGCCCACGACCAGAACAGAGAATATGGATTGCAAAGAGATCGACGTTAACCAAGCGAAGAGGGCGTAAGCAAGCGTCCTTTGGTAACTTTCGAGGCAAGTCACCTCACCAAAGAGATTTGATTATGCATATCCACAATGCAGAGTGGTCTTCCACGGATTTCGTGACGCTCGGTACGCAGAGTTGGTTAGAACTCCGTGGCTTCCGGTTCACGCAGCGAGCGCCATCCCGGGAATGTCATCTTTAGTTGGTACTTGTTGTACTATGACCGCCGTGGTCCATTGTCGATATAGTGTCCTTGCAGGAGGACTTTGCCTTCAAGATCGCTGGTAGTTCGTCACCTCCTTAGCTGCGCCTGCAGGCGGTTTGATTAGAACGACTAAGGAGTGAAGATGAGACATAGATCTATCCTTAACCCTCTGTAGTTTTGTATAGGTGATAAGGTGAGTATACCTTAGGTGCTATGTTACGATAGCAAATGTGTTAGTTGTGATTTGAAATCATGGTTGTTTAACCGAGTAAGATTTTGGGGATAGAGAAAGTGTGAGCCTTAGAGCTTTATACGTAGAGACCTTGAGTGAGGCCATCTCGAGAAAAATGTGTAGTGTTATGTTTGACCCTTTATCTGAGTGCATAGTGCACGTGAGTTATGTGGGACAGGTCCCTAGTAGTGTGGAATGAAAGAGGTAGTTGAGCTAAGAAGACCGCTAGGTTTTCGTAACGTGATTAGTGAGATTGTTCCGTCGGGAGCTAGTATGACGCGCGTTGCCGGTCGGGTTGAGGCCACGCCGCGGTCAACCCGCCGCGCTTTGGTGGTGGGGTCACGGTGGTGGTCCCGCCGTGGTAGGGTCACGAGGGTGTTAGGCCCATGTTCGCTAACCAGATGAGTTCGTGGATGTATTCGACCGGTGGTCGGTCGACGGGGCAGCCCATCGTGTTCTTCGCTCGGACCGCTTACTACCGTGGTTGAGTTATCTGGCGGTTGAAAGGTCGCACGGTGCCTACCTTCACCTTATGTCGTGCGGTGAAGCCTGTGTGGCTATTTTCGCTTTCTAAAAGTTTACCAGCAGGTTAGGAACTCAAAGTGAGTCTCGACCGCATTCGCCTCGGCCGGTGTTTGGATTTACGGGATAGTTGTGGGGATTGTTGTCTCTGTGGAGGTAGTGTTTGATCTACCATTTCGTTGTTCGGATATCGCCTTATGAAGCCTTGGAGGCGGAAGTGTTGTCGGCCGATTGGTTCGATGTTGGCGCGTTCGCATACTGGTTCAGCTTGTTCCACAGATCGCTGGATAGTGAGTGGCTTGTCTAGAAGAGGTTCCGCAGCTCGAGGAATCGTATGGATAATCGGCGACGACGCTTAGAGTTCAGTTGACGGTCGGTCTTCGAAAGTACCACCCCTGTTTGGCGCGAGTTTTGGAAAACAGAGGAACTTAGCCCGAGTTACTTGGGCCTTTGTGAGTTCACGTGAAGGATAGGCCGTTGCCTATATGTTAGCATTTGCCGTCCGACGCGAGGCAAGGTCCGTCCAGATTGCGGATGTTCGGGAAGTATCAAGATCCATCCGCAGTGTTCCCGCCAATGATGACCACGTTAGAGATAGTAACCCGAGTTTTGGAAATCAAGCGATTTAAATGTGGAAAGAGTTCGAGTATACGACATCCTCGTGGATCGCGCAGCCCACCATTTGTTGGGTCGCCGAGCAAGGCTCGCGACAAAGTGACAAAAGTGGTACCATTTGTTGGTCGCTCGAGAAGGTTAATGCCTCGTGCAAAGTGACAAAGTGGTATCTACGACGAGTAAAGAGAGAAGCGGCATGTATGGCGAACATAGATGTGATCATTTCTTTTGTAAAGAGAAGGTGCGAAGGAAGTATATTTTAGACCCCGTGAGAAGTGTTTTGTGGTGATGATTAGAGGTGTTTTCCTCGGGCTTAGATAAGTATGTGCGGGTGTTTCGTGGCGGTGTGGCAGATTGTTCTCGTAAGTATAGTAGTGAAGACTATCTCGCGGCGGTTGTTTTGAGACTTAGAAGGAACATTCGGACGAATGTTTCTAGGCGAGAGAATGTTATACCGTATTTCCGTAGTATGACGCGGACGACGAGAAAAGTTTGTGCCTTAAAGTGCTTGCCGAATTTTATTTGTGCATAACACCCTGCTAGAGTCGTTTTCGAAACGCTTTCCACACTTTCGTAGGGAATTTCCGCTATGTCATTTCTTATTTTTATGGATTTTTCCGAGGACTAAACATTTTGGGCCAACGAGGGCGACACTTGTCACCCTCTCATTGATGGAGCGTAAGCGTCAAGCTTGGACGATTTGGGTGAGTTTTGTCAAGTAGTTGGTAGGATATTTTGTGGGTAGACGGATAAGGTGCACTTGGCATGATCTTGGCCCTACACTTGCATAGCACTTGGCTTGATCTTGACCATTGGTCGCCTTGGCTTGTACTATAAATACCCCTTTGGAAGACTTATTCATCCTAAAAATGTTCTAAGTCTTAGAAACCCTCCTCCCTTCATGTTGTTCTCGTCCTCTCCCTTGTGAGGCTTAGCCGAGAGTTCCCTTCCCCACCCTCGTCGAGAGTACCCCCTAATGGTAGGCCGAGGTATACACCCCCTCAGGTGTTTTCTCGTATATATACCCCCTCTCGTAGAAATACTCTCAAAAGTATTGTTATAATGCCCAAATTACCTTAGCCATATACCTTGTAGTATTCTAAGGATATACCCATACTAAAAGCCCGTAAAATACTATTATACTTCCGCTACCACAAAACCAAACCCTAGGAAAATCTCCATAGGCCGAGTATCAGGTGTGTTTGGTTAGAACTTCTGGGTGGTTTAGAGCGGTCGAGCGCTTCTAGTTGGAGCTAAACGATTGCCCGTGATCGACTTTATACTTGGATAATTATGGGCTTATTGAGGTAAATATCTTGTCCTCTATCAGAATTCGAAATTACATATTGTTAGAATATATAGTTCAAGTATACTATATATGTAATCGAACGTAGTTATTGGCAATGTCTTTGACTTAAGCTCGAATAATACTTACGCAATGTCTTGCGACTTAAGCCCGAATTTAAAGAAGATTACTGAATCAGAATTACTTAGGTCAGACATAAGAGTATCGTGGAGTAGAATTGTACCGCTAGGTTAGACGATAACCCCTGGCTTCGCAGCCTCTGCAGGGGAGATTTACGCCGTCATGGGAGGTACGAATTTTCTCAGTAATGTTCTACGGCGGATCTAAATGTTAATAAGCGCCGTGGCCTTATAGGTTGAAAGCATCGCGTATGGCGCGATCCATCGCAAGGAGTAGCCGACGGTTTAAAGTACTTGAGCGCTTTGCTATTAGTCGATACTGCCGCGAGGTATGTGAACCTCTTCCTATCTCTTCTAGCATGATATGTGTGAACTATGTAGTACGGAGACGATACGTGCAAACGTATTTGATTGGTTTAAAACATAAAGTGTTATAACGGCTTTATGGGAAGTTGATTATAACACTTTATGTTGGTAAGAAAATACCGCGGTCTTGAAAAGGTAATCGATTTGAACTATATAATCGCTTGTTACGTGTTAATAAAGAATTTGAAGTATTTCAAAAGATTTTGAATCATTTTGAAAGAAGTAATATTTGGTCTTTGAAAACTTAAGAGTTATACTAGCTTTATGGGAAGTTAGGTATAACGGCTTAAGAATGTTTTATCGATTTAAATCGAACGTATCGACAAACCATCGCAAATACGTTAAAAGGAAATGTTTTGAATAATTAAGTATTATTAAAACCAAGAGAAACTTCCATCCGCATGTAAGCTAAGATGAGACAAAATGATATTTCCTAGATCATGGTCATTGAATAAGATTGTTATAAACAAGATATCCTACTCACATATAAGGCTTATGTTTCTCGATTGTTTAAAGGAGAATTATATTCTTAAATGAATAAGACTATGAACTACAAACCCTTTCTAAAAAATGAGAAACTTGAACATTGGAAATTAGGCAAACTTGAACATTGGAAAAGAATGTTGCTACTTGATTTTACAAAGAGAAGTAATTGATTTACTTTAAAAAGATAATCACTCTATTTTCATATACTACGTATCAGGTGACTTTGTGAATGTAACGATCTTTTAAAGAGTTAATGTATGAAGTACTTTGGGGATAAAACCCGATCTTGTTAATCATATAGTAGAGGGTACCTTGTGTGAACAACTTGATTGTATTGGTTTGTGATAGCCTTGTAATACTTTCTTGATTGCTTTGATAAGTAAACGCAGTTGGAGCTACGTGTTAGTATCTTGCGATGGTTGTGTAAAGGGTTTCTTGATTGTGCTTATTAACTATCACCGTTATGATAGTATTGTGGCATTCATCTCGAGATGATTCGGTTGTCGCCTCCGTCGCGGGTAGACTCAAAGCGGTCGATGGACCTATGATTCGAGAATACCCATGCAGTCCCGGCCTATCGAGCTACGAGTTCCGTGTTAGTACGCGCCCTTACGGGTACGCGTCCATGCGGGCCACGCGATCGCGAAGTCCGTGACGACGCCGGAGTAGCTACCCGATGCGGGAATACCTCGCGCGCCGGCGAGATTGGCCTATGCGGAGTCGCGGAGTTCCGTGGTTAGACGCGTGCATTGATACCGCGGGCAAGTGGCCGCCTTTGATCATGCGTGACGGCCTAGACAGATCTTATGATCTGATTCATGACCTTGTTGGCAGGTTTTTAGTAATCGGCTATGCCTTCGCACTTACCCCGTCATTATTATGACACAGGGACCGGTGTTCATGTGTGTTCCTTCGTGCTTTTATATCATAGATCGCCGCAGCGGCGAAGGTATTCCACGCATGATTGATGTGGGCACGAGACCCATTGTTATACTTAGTGATGACTGAGGGCGTGAGTCCACGACTTGACATGACCGCTTTATGCCAAATCGTAGTTTGTTATCATACATGTCTCCTGCTTTATACGATCGCTATGATTTCATTTACGTGATGTATTTTCGGGCCATATACTCTGGCACTGCTGTCAGATCGACTCTCCTTCCTTCGGGGCCGCTTCATGCCGCAGTCGAGGTACACCGCTTGTTGATCCTAGCTCGTGGTCGCCGCTAATATTGGGAAGCCCTTCCGCTTTCTGCCGAGGCTTATCTCGTATAGTCCCCTCATTGTCAGAAAGCATGCTTCAGTGGTACGGCGCGGCCCCATTCCGCCATCATTGTCGCGATCATTTCTGTGAGGTCCGTAGTAATCGCTTGCGCGGCAGGTTTGCAGGATTAAACCGCTCACGTTGAAAAAGTTGCTATTTATATATACCCGTAACCGCTTTTGGTTAGCCTCGCCTTCTTATTTCACTGCCTTATTACTAATCGGGTTTCATGTGTCATTGCCTTTATGTTCCGCTGACACTGATGTACTCGGACGATGTTTACTCTCAGCCGGCAGTGCATCACCAGCCACTTGCCCGGTTCGTCGTGATAAAGCATTTCAGCACCGCTGACTTAGTCGACTCGCATGGCGCAACAAGTTCCAGCCGATGTGAGGTCATGGTATGGTTTCCAACACACAGCGCCGATTTCAACAGCCCGAATTTTTACTCTTCCCGGTGGTTAAATCGCACGTGGATTCATTGTGATGCCTCTGACATCGGGCCAGGGATGCGGCTTTGATGCAGCACGCATGTGGTTAGTAGCCTATGATTCCCAAGCTACATTTAAGCATTTGAGAGGAATCAACCCTACCCACGACTTAGAGTCAGTCGCGCAGCTTATTCATGCCCTGGAAGATTCGGGAGACATTATTTCAGGTGCCGGGTTCACGTGGATATTTATACTGCATCTACAAGAAAGCCTCCAAAAGTGCAAGATATCTTCAGCGTATGGAGCCGAACTCTGGCGAAGGTAGATTTTGGTAATAGAGGTTGTCGAATGAAGATTGCGATGTTGATATTCCCATACCATCCGCAAAGCCAACGAAGCTGTCGATGCCTCGAGTCGTAGATCACGGGAGCCCTGGGTCCGAGGTGCATTGTACCAGCAGACGATACGGTCCGTCCGATCCACCCGCCCAGGCGAGCCCTTTGGGGTTCAATTGATTGATACCGCATTTACGTTTTCTGGTATTCTGCTCGTTATAATAAGTCGAAGTCTTCCATCGCGAAGGTATAAGAGGCGACAGCTGAGGATCAGCAGCGTTGGTACCACCGTGATTTAGACGCAACTCTTCAGAAAGAGAAGAGTCTATTCGAGGTAGCGCCATGGATGCAAGATTTGGAGGGTCGTCAGGTTCCCGCTCGACAGGCTTCATTTCGCCGCCAGATTCGTGGGAGGCACACGCTCAAGTTATTCTATTCATCCGTGGTCAACCAAGATATATCATGACCGTACGATGTTTGTACTGTGGGACGGCCTCAAGCAGACGACGGGCAGGTTTTGTTGCATGTCGTCTCTAATCACGCCAGGTCAAGCGTCGAGCAACCGTGAGGCCCAGCGGGATTATCGCAGTGCTACGAGATTCCGAC